>JAPMOR010119363.1:681993-706839 GCA_026543865.1 Argiope aurantia | reverse complement strand
TTGATTGAGTTATAATGCAGATGATAGGCAGGTTGATTGAGTTATAATGCAGATGATAGGCAGGTTGATTGAGTTATAATGCAGATGATAGGCAGGTTGATTGAGTGACAAACAGGTATATTTTCAAAAATATATGTTTCGGACTCAGTGAGATTTGAAACTGGGGATTCTTCAAAATGAAGAATCCGAATTTTTTGGGCTATTACAATACTTTTTTTTATACATTTTATATATGAGAAAGGGAAATTTGAATAAAATGTAAAATCAAAAATAAATCTTACAATCGGTATTAAATTAACTCGGATACTTGGGCTTTTAAACAAAATCAAGGAAATCATTTATCATACAATTTATATTGACGCTGTTAAATGGTTCTGTTAAATCATTTAGAATCATTTAACAATATCAATACAAATTCTCTTGCTCGGAAGAATGATTGGAAGAGAATGTATATGATTATAAAGTGTGCTCAAAGAATTGATAAGCAGATGAAGGAGTATTGAATAGTACCGCTTTTCTGCAGAATCCATTGCACGAAAAATCATTCAACACATTTAAGCACCTGGTTTTTGCCTAATCAAAAAGGATTACTGCAAATAAAGATAAAGTAGACCCAGATTTTATCCTCACTCATACAAAAATTGTGTCAAATATTAATCAATATAAAGGGGCCGTATTTTCAGAATTTCAATCCAGAATGTGTTATATTTTGGAGGGGAAAAGGGCTGAAAGTGATAATGAGTGATTTTCGGTTGTAGATGATTTTCATTTATAGTGCTAACTCAGATTTGACACGCAACCCTGCTAAAGATATGCCGATTATCATTTAATATCAAATGGCCTAGGTTTTTTTTTTTTTTAAATTTCCATCCTGAGCAGTAGAGTGAGCATGGGAATGGAAGTGACGATATGGAACAGAGAGTGATTTTTAGTTATAATTACCCCCAAATTTTATCCTCATCTGTACTAAAGCTGTACTGATTATCAGTTTCTACAAATTGGCCGGAGTTTTTGAACTTCAATTGGAGACATTTTATATACAGAGTCGAGGACGGAGGGATCAGTATGAAATAGAGATCAAAAAGCCGTACCCCGCCGGCTAATCACTCTAAAGATATGCCGATTATCATTTAATATCAAATGGCCTGGTTGTTGTTGTTTTAATTTCAATACTGAGCATTTTAAGTATTGGAGTGGAGAGAGGGATGGAAGTGACGATATATAATGGAGAATAATTTTCAGTTCCAATGAATGCCAAATCTTATTCCTTATCTGTACTGAAGCTGTACCGATTCTCAGTTAATACAAATTACCAGAGAGACGGAGGGATCAATATGAGATAGAGAGCAAGAAGCCCTGTCCTCCAGCTAATCAGAAATTAATTTTTAAAAAGGGATTTTTTTTTTAATTTTGTAAACCGTTTACTTATAACGAGAGAAATAAAAAAAAGTTTATATAAGGGCAAAGAACGAGACAGAAAGAAATTGGATGAATCTCAATTTCTGATTTTTCCCTATGATTAAGAATCAGTTGTGGGCTTTTGGTACCTCGATATAAACACTGTTTTTTCCTTTTTTTCACATCACATTGCCATATGCAATCAGCGATTTCAGGCAGTTTTGAACTATTCAGCTAAAAGAGCTGTTTCGAATTCAAATGAGATTTTGAGGAACTACAATAGGTTTTCACAACGAAACCGAGGTAATAAAATGTGAATAACAAATTAATTCCGATCTTGGAAATCATAAAATGATCGACAACTCATTAAGAAAAACTTAACAAATGTTACGGAGGAAAAATGTAAAGTTAAAGTTTTTGAAATAATTGCAGAGAATAGTACAACTACTCAATGGCAGAGGCACTACTCAGCTGAGCAAGCAGAATTCAGTTTTGGTATATTAATGTTCCGTTTTTAAATCAACACTAGAGTTATTTTGAGACGGACCTGATAATTTTGAGCCGCTATCAGATGATGAGGATAACACTTGAGCTGGCACCCTCTCTCCAAACTTCCACACAATATCAGCGGAAGGACATTTGGTCCCGACGTATTTAACATGCACCAGATTCACTTACACGACGGTTCTTCGGTGGAATCAGGTCAAAAACCTGAAACCCTCCAGTTCCGAAGCCGAACCTTGTTTAACGAGCAGAGGAGTATTATAACGTGGGTTCTGAATAAAATATCGCCTTTTTATGACAAGCAAACCAGTACATTTTTTAAAAATATATATATTGATTAAATGAAAATCGTTAAATTCATTGGATTAAAAAACGTAATTCAGAAAGGAAGAAAGAAAACAATTTTTTTTAAACATTTTCATTGCTTTAGATGAATTTCTCATTTATGAGGAAAAAAAGCGCGAAACTTTTTTTGTGGTTCAAATTGAGATTCTACAACAGACGATAACTATATTATTCTCTAACGAATCATATATTGTTATTCATAGTTCTTTTCCTTTTTTGTTATTTGCAGGAATATTTTCGTTAAAAAATATCGGATAAAAGATTGTAACAATAATCATCTTTAAAAAAACAAATTTTCAAAATATATTATAATATTTTGAGCATTTTAAATAGTTTCACCCATAACAACAACAGAAAATCTTTTACGAGATCCGTAATTATTATATAGAGGAACCTCACTTAACGAACATAATTCGTTCCCAAATCTTACTCACAAGGCGAAACACTTGATAAGTTAAACAATTTTTCCCATGGGAATCCATTTAAATTGGAAAATATGTTCCATTTCAATAAAAAAAAAAGCACTCAAGCACATTTATAATTATGCAAATTACTATTTATAATGCATGCTTTTTTTTACAAGAAAGTTATCTAAAGACAATAACTACTCTTCAAAATTTGGAGACATGATTCATTAATTTAACATGATCGTTAAATGAACGTGTAGCGCACACAGCTATTGCCTTATTAGGGTGATACTTCTCAACGTACTATGCAATAATTTCGCACCCTTTCAGCTTCTCCCTTATTTCACTGGAAGATTTTTGCTTTGTTGTGCCTGTTATTTTCTCCTCTCCTGATAAAAATCGTCCTTCTTTTTTGCTGTGATGCAGAATGAAGCCTTGTTTGTTTTTCGATGGTCCTTGTTACATTCTACCTGTAGCTCATCGATGTCGTTGATATCCACTTATAATCTTGACCAGAGACGCAGTTTCACTGATTAAGCCACCACATTCTTAAGGCACTTGCATTCTTAAGGTCCTCTTGGACCTTTTGGCTCAAACCTCTTGGAGTCGCTTTCGACAACGCTATCCGGTAAAAACTTCTTTTATGTAAATATAAGGGTTCTCTATTGGTGAAGTATAAAAGTTAGGATATCTGAAAAAAAAGCATTCGTTTTGCTTCAAACGTAAATTTAATTATAGAAATTAAAGCGAGAGTTTGTTTAACTAAACCGAGATTGTCACCAATAAAACCGAGAATCTGCCATCAGGCTGTATAGTTCAATTCAAATTCTCAGTTCTAATAAATCAGAAACCAAAAGAAATAACTCAATTGTATTTTCCGCCAAGAAAGATTTCATTAAAATGAAAATTTTACATTAATTTTCAGGTATTGTCTTCAATAAAACTTGAAAATAATAATAATTTCAATTTTTACTATAATAGAATTTTTCAAATAAAAAAAATTAATACTCCAGAGAAAGATTTTTCTACCACAATCTTATAACTCCCCTTACGCTTCAAAACTTTTTGCAATTGCTTCTATGCCTGAGCGGAGAAATTACAAATTCTGTAAGACGTTGTAGTACAAAAAAGTTAAGCCGCTGCACTTTATTTTCTGTTTCTTTTTTCAGATGCGCATTATTACATTCAAATAAACACAATAATAAGCATAAAAAATTCATGAATGATACGCCGTACAATAAACAACAATTGGTTCTGAAATCATAAGCCAGAGATGGCGGTTTAGATAAAATCATAAAATTCTCCCCGCAGATGCGTGATATGAATCCTTTGATTCAACTTCCTGCTTTGTGAAGTTAACTCGATACAACATAGATGGCAGCACGGTGGAATGTACTGTTATGAAATCGGTGATTAAAAATTTATTTATTTTTGTTATTCAACTAAAGAATAATTTTGATGAGAAGAGTAGGTTAGATTACTAGCATTCAGTGTTGATTGAATTTCAATTTGCATTTCATACATTTGAAACTGCTGTTATATGAGCTATCATGATCTAGAAACTCTACCGCTGATAAAATTTATGAATGCAATATTAAGTAGACTTGCGGTATACTTTGTTTGCATATTTATTTTAATCCATTTACTACTGGCAAGCTGTTTATATCTTCACTTATAATAAAGATGAATGAATGTTTGTGTTTATGTGTTCATTGACGCCCTGCAGACCAAATCGCTTGCCCTAGAGTTACTAAACCTGGTACACACATACTTTAAAGGGTGGGAAAGTGAACCATAAAGAGATTTTTTTGAAATTTTGATCAGAACTTTGATCAAAAATTAAACATAATTTTGACGTTTTTATACGATAATTTCCAAAATTATTACGTACAGAAGCAATTTTTACAAGAAGATATTTTTTTGTTAAAATTGAATTCAAACAGTTCGCATTGTTGTTACTAATATTTTATTCTGCCTTTTTCCCATTGTGATCAAAATATGAAGACTCGGCTTGTTTTTCCATATTGAGTGGGTTTCAGTATAAGGCATGCTTTTAATAAATGTTTTGATATTTTGTACTAATTAATATTAAGGTTTAAATTCAGAATGAGACAATGGTGAAAAAACTTGCCTCCTGTTTAAAATACTGCTGCTCTTTTCTGTGATATAATTGGATGTATAAAGATGTAGAGAGAAAATTAATGAAATACAAAGCACAATGAACAGAATTTTGTAAAGCTTTTGAAATAATGTAAGTTACATTCTATCAAAATTTGAAGTTAAAAAATGCTTTACTGGGGAAACAATTGCAATTTTATGCAACCATTATTCCCGGTGAACCAACTGGTCGCAAAAGGCGATTATTTAGAAAATAAAATTTAAAAAAAAACAACTTAAAATGCCTAAGATATAAACTAAATAAAGGAAATAAAATATTACTAGAAGTTATAACTTATTTTCATTCCAATTTTTATCTACCAGCTTTTTATTTCATCTCTTAAAGCTTTCGTTTATTTGATATTTCAATGTGTAGTGTGGTTTACTACAATAATATTGTCATTGAATGAGATTTAAATTCTAACTTGAATTTCTTATCTATTTTGTTTCAAACCAAGCATTTTTGAAGTTGTAAAATGTGTATTTGAAGGCCAATACTTTTTATGAATAAAGTATTGTGCTTCTTTACTTTTTTTTTTTGCAGTTTATAAGCTTTTTTATTTCATATCCTATAAATAAATCCAAATTGTTGTGAGGAAATAATATTTAATAATATACAATATACTTTTTAATAGAGTTTATTTAATTATAAATTGCGAACTCTCCAATCCCCTCAGGGAGATCAGCAGGAATTGGAATCTGGTATTGTTCACATCCTCGCAGCGTTTCAGATTTTTTTTAATATTTGTAGGTAAAACCGATGAAAGAAATAATTTTTGCTTAAAATGTTCCAGTAAAATTTGTTGAAACATTTTCTAAGTCGATCTCTTAATTACAATTAATCAGCGCTTTCTTTTCTTTTCTTTTTTTTTTCCCTTCTTCTTCTATAATTATAGGGTTTCGACAAACTTTTCAAGTTAAAATTTGTTCGCAATTCTTCTCTCATAATTTTTAACGGAAAAAATTATCTCCAGAACAAATGTTTTACTTTTTAAATGGCGAATTTAATTCATAATTCTAATTATCTTGGAGATTTAAGTGATCATAACAGCAGTAGCACATGCTGTAATACACTAAAGCTATATATCATTTAAAAATAATTTAACCAAGAATGTGATGCATTTAATTATACTCAATTATCTTTATTTTTTTAAGTTATAGTTAAACAACCAGAATAAAGTAATACATCTTACTTAAGTTGCTGAGGCATAGCTCTTTTTCATTTAAATGTAGCATATAACAGAAGTTTTTTTAAAAAGCCAATAAAGAGGTATCATATTATCAATAGAATTCAGCAATTGATATAATGTTTAGTAGCTGAGAGAGGATTGTTTTTACGTCCTTTTTGTGGCTTCTTTCTAGATGATCACAGGTTTTCGTATTCTTCCGTTTTGTGGAAAATCAAAACGTAAAAAAAAAAAAAAAAAAAAAATGGGGCAAAGAATGGATTGGGCATCTAATACATGGAGTAAAAATTTACTATTGTTTAAACAAAGCTTTACTTCTAATGAAATCAGACAGAAAAATGAGGGAAATCTAAATAAGGCAATATTTCTTAATTTTTGAAGGCGTATAAAAAAATCGAAATTGGTATCAATTTCCTGTCAAAAAAGTTGTATAACGCCAAGTGATGATAAAATAATAAAAAAAAAACTGCTTATACGTGATAGAGGAAAATCATACACGGGAGAATACAAAGTGAAATGGCACACTAAATCTGCGGGGACCAAATGTCCACCAGCTGGTGCGGAGTAGAAATTTGAAGAGGGGGTGCCAGTTCAGGTGCCGTCCTCGTCATTTGGTCGCAGCTCAAAATTAGGAAGTCCGTATCAAAAGAGCCCTAGTGTTGCTTTAAAACGGGTCGTTAATAAAAATTAAACTAAATAAACAACTGCACTAGGGAAATAGTGCAGTGTAGTGAAAAGTACGAGGACCATTCAAGACAGATTGGAAAAATATGATTTAAATGCAAGAATTGCACACAAAAAAATCCATTTTTAAATTTTAAAAAAGATATAAAGAACTAAACTGAACCAAAACCATGTCAACTGGACAGCAAAACAATGGTTTAATGCGATATGGTGTGACAAGACCAAAATTTCACTGTTTAGTAATGATGGAATAAAATAAGCAAATAAAAGAATAAAGGATTTCCATCCTGATTGCACTACACCTATTGTTAAATACCCAGTTAATGTTATGATTTGGGGTTGTAAAAAACTACAAACCATAAAATTAAAGCAATATTTATGAAACTAACTTATAAAATAAATATTTCCTGTTTCAAAAACTTTTAAAATGAAGATATATTGTATTTAGAGTGCGCCAATGCTGCTACATCTAAAACACAAATGAAATTAATCAAATTAAAAATAAATATTAAGTTTAAATTGCAAAAAAGAGAATGAAATGGAACAAAAAATGAAGGAAATGATGAATCCGGCCTCAAGACTTTATCAAGGGTTACTTTCAATCAGGGATTCAAACCAGGGATTTTTTTTCTGTGAGGGATCTGACTTCCGTCTAAGTAGTGAGCCCTCGTGACATGAAAATCCCAAGAAATTGAGTTTTTTTTTGAAGACAAGAATTAATATAAACAATGCAATGATATTTCAGATAACCTCAATTTCTGGGAATTTTCGTGTCAAGAGGAGTCTTTCACCATTTCTTTTATTTTTTATTTCATTTTTTTCCAATTTAAACTTAATATTTATTTCTGATCTGGGGTTGCATGATAGCAAAATACATGGGTAAAATTAGCGTGATATAATGAAGAATTTAAAATTCATCAGGATTCAATTCTATGTTATGTTACAACTGTACGTAAAAATTGGCTTTAAGACAATAGTATTTCACTATTGGAATGGTCTGGGAATAGACTAGATCTCAACTTAATCGAAAATCTTTGGAGCAGACTAAAAACACGTGTTACACAAAAGCAACCCAGATATAAAACCCAATTAAATAAAGCAACAATCCAATCATGTTAGATTACTTTAGTTTACTTATATGAATGACCAGTTTTAAATTAACACTAAGGCTATTTAGGACGGACCTCATGATTTTAAACCACGATCAGTGGTATGACGAGGACGACACCTGAGCTGGCATTAGCCTTTCCAAACGTCCACACCACGTTTGACCCCGACTGATTTAACGTGCAACAGACCCGCTTACACGAAGATTATTTGGAGGAATCGGGTCTCGAACCTGAAACCCTTGGGTCCCAAGACCTTACCACCAGGCCACCACAACCCATAATTTAATCACGATAGCATGTTATAACAGCTGAAGAACTAAAAGAATTGGTGTACTCCATGGGAGCGAAGTTGCAAGGCCGTAATTGAAGTTAAAGTTATCCAAAATAGTAACTACCATAATAGAATTTTTGTACATGTGTTTATTGTTATACTTCCTTTACTTCCTTATTTCTGCTATTCCAATAAAAATATATATTATAAAAATTAATTTATTAAATTTTGTCTAAATTAAATTGAAAATGGTATTCAATTTTGAAGCATTTTAGTTAATAAAATAGCTGTTATGAGCCATCAAATCTCAAAAATGCGTTTTATCCGAAAGGTTTCACCAATTTTGGCTACTATTGTAGATGCAGTATTTTATTTTGGACATTTCTTTTTATTTCCATACATATGATAATAGAAAATACTCTTGGGATACTTAATTGCGTTGAAATGATTTTTGTATTTTAAATTAATTTCTATTTTAATATTTTACACATTGAAATATCAAAAATTCAGTAATTAGATGGAAGTATCTGATACCTCATTTCAATATAAGGGATTCAGAAAGTGTTTAATTCAAAAAAATAATGGAAAAATTTACTTTACTGATAAGCACATCATTTCAGTATAAGGAATTCAGAAAGCCTGTAATACAAAAATACTAGACAAATTCACCTTATTGATAAGAAATAAACGGCCTTAAAGGCTTGAGAATGAAACAAACATTTCTTCCGAAATCGTCCGCATTCTTTAGGGCATGGCTTTTTGGACGTTTTGAGTAAAGATTCTACACCAGAGGAGGTCAGGTCTTTGAACTCTGAGTCCCTATCTCCCTACGAAAAAATATAAAAAAGAAAAGAAGAAGAAAAAAAAAGAAAGAAAAAGAAAAGAAAAAGAAAGCCCCGGCTTGCCCGTTTGTTGTTTCCACGGATCTGCAATCTATCTAACGAAAAAATGAGCGCAAGTGTCAAATTTTGAGAGTTGCCCCATCATAGTTTTCTCACGTACTGATTTTTGGGGTAGATCTTCTGGTTGTCAGAGATTCGAACAATCAAAACTTTCTTTATTGCTCCACTCGGCAATTAATGGCCGTTGTGGAACAGCGCAATTCCAAGAAAAACTAGTCAGCACCCTAAAAGGCCCCACCGCCTCGGGCGAAGCGTACCTTTTTCAGCTTGATTCGAGTTTTACTTCACGGCTCCTTTTTTCTGTCTGCAGTTCTCAAAACTGTTCAGATTTATCGAAGATTCAATAATATTTTTAAAAATTCCTAAGTAATCTGTGTTTATGATTCAGTATGAAGACGCATATTTTAAAGTCTGTGAGATAAAAATATAAATTCAAGCATATTTTTGTAAGCTTATTTAGAGAATAATTAAAATCGACATCGCACTCCATCGATTCGAACACTGTGTGACCTCTTTAGCTGTTTACTCGAGAAATTCGCAAGAGGCGTAGTTACACACGTGCGAGAGTGTACGGATTCTTTTTAGCACTTAGGAAACTGAGAAATATAATTGTTGATTTGTTCTAATTTCTAAAACTTAATCTGAGAGTTTTTATAACATGATTGTCTTTTATGATTGGGTTGTCTAAAAAAAAAAAGAAGCATCATTCAAAATGGCGACGTATGTCGCCATTTTGAATGATGCTTCTTTGCTCCCGTATGGGAGCAAAGAATTACAAGTTATTCAAAGAACTATTCTTAAACACCATATTAAGGAGAGTTGCGTATTATCGAATCTTCGAAATTCTATAAACTTCTTTCTTTAGCTATATAGGAATGGAGTATGCCAACTTTTTATAAAGCGATTTCATAATTATTTCATTATATTATCAAGCTTATAATTTCGAACAATACTAATATAATATAAAATTTTCGAATTTCCGATCATTTCAAAATATGTCATAATAATTAGAGTATTCATATAACAATTTTTCCCGAGTGACCATATGTAGATATTTTTCTCGAATTTTTATTAGAGAACTTATAATAAAATTTAATTTTTATTATTAGATATATTACAATATTTTAGTAATTTTTTTTACAATAAATAAAAATGAAATTGATTATTTTTGTTGCAATAATAATATTCGAATTCTTTTTAAAAGAAGTTCGCAAAGAAATATTCATTTTTTTCTTTTGTCTCGTTTTCCAAAAAAGAAAAATCCCTTTCTTTTGATTGTTGCGACGATTGATTTTAGATTCTATTTAAAACACGATTAATTGAAATTATATTTCTTAATAATCTTTAATTATGGATTTAAGTGATGCACTGGGATATACGCTACATTATAAAGACAGTACTGGAATTAAGAAAATATCAAGATTTTTCTGCAGCCGAAAATTTACAAATAAATTTTTAACATATACGCAATATTTATAACTTTCATGTATCCTTTTTATATTTTCTGATTATGAAGTATACTAAGTATAAAATTCGTCAAAATATATGATCGAAAGATTTCGCTGAATTTCCTTTTAGACCTCCCGGAATCGCCCCCCCCCCCCCCCCCCCCCCACCACATTTTTGGAACTCTGTCCACGTAAAAAGGTATAAAGCTAATGGAATGAAATTTGGTATGAAGTTTTAAAGCCAAATTCGCAGATTTCTATACTTTGGACAAATCACGTTTAGAAGAAACTCTGTTTGTCTGTCTTCCTTTTTGTGAAGATAACTTTAAAAAAATATCTAGATGGCTAAAATGTGGCACATAATTTTATCATCTAAAATATATATGTGTATTAAATTTTAGCCAAATTCATCATAGGGGTGACATCTGTCATTCTGTATATTTTTGTGCATGTGAATTCGATAATTTAAAAACGTAACGACGAGTATTTTTGGCTTTTCTTTTATCTGAAACTAGTCGTCATTAGTGACCAGCTGGTTAGCAGGGAATACTGATAATATTTCATTTTAATTCAATTTCTTGTACACAACTTGTTTCTGATTTTTCCACAATGTATTTTTAAGCCTTTTAAAATAAAATCGGGTTATTTTAATAACCATATACTTATTCAATTAACTGTGAACATGAACTTCCTTAATTGAGTTAAGTCCCATTTATAAGGCCATTAAAAGCATAGTAATCCGGCTTCTAATCGCACGTTGTCTTTGGTGGTACTCCAATTCTTCCTTATGCAAACTGCGCAAATAATAAAGATAATCTTTATTCCTTACCTTTCACCAAACGAATAAAATTGTACGATTATATATTTGATAAAACACTGAAAATTTTTCAATTTCATTACAACAATAAAAACTAATGTTGGAAATTATATTAAAATTTTTTTTCAAAAATTATCAAAATTCATGAAAAAAAAACTACACTGCAAAAAAAATTGATGTAATTGAAAAAAATAACATTTTTGAATTTTCAAATGCTGTTAAAATATTTTTGTGCAGTAATGTATTAAGATGTCCCATAAATTTCTTTCCTATTTCTAATATGAAATGAATACACAATATTTACTGTTTAAGATGGTATTTATTTTGTTATATAGGAACCCTTTTGCTCTATTACCTTCTTCCATCTCTCAGGAAGCCTCATTATGCCTTCTTTCCAAAATTGTTATGTTTTGAACAAGAAATAATCCTGGAGGTACGCTTTTATTTCGCTGATGGATTTAAAGCGCTTATCCTAAAGAAAATTTTTTAAGGACAAAAAGAAGTAATAATCAGATGGAGGAGATCTGGAGAGTATGCAGGATGCGGTAAAACATCCCAATCAAACTGTAAGAGCTTCTCTCTTACGACTAATGCAATATGTGGTCTCGCATTGTCATGTTGAAAAACAACGCCTCATCGGTTCATTAATTATAACCGTTTTTTTGTGTGTTTTTTTTGCTATTGCAGCTTTCAATTGACCCAGTTGATGACAGTATTCCGTAATATTTATTGTTTCACCTTGAGGAAGAAGCTCGTAGAAAATTACGCCTTTCCAATCCCACCAAATGGACAAAAGAACTTTTTTGGGTCGTAGTCCCGGTTTGGGGTATAGTAGAGCTCTAGTACGACTGAAACCGATGATATAGACGACTAATAGATAAACCTGCATGTTTGTACAAGCAGAATCAGATAAGGCCATCCATATCGCGATGAGAAAGAAACTTTTGGGATACCTAAATATTTTGAAGTTATCTTGGGAGAACACAATATGTGGTTCATTTTTCAATTACTTAAAAAAATTTAAGTTGCCCATTTACACCCTCCGAAAAATATTAAAGCTAAATTTCTTAATTCTAAGTCAAACATCTACTCTGTAAACCACAAATACACGCAAATATACATTCTCTCTTATTATTTCTAGAGATTAAGCGAATAAGAAGAAAAATTTCTAAAATTAATTTTTCTGATGCTTTGTCTTCTGTACAGCAAAATAAATAAACTGCAATACATATTTAAACAAAAATATCTTATCAGCTTTTTCGATGAGAGCCTCTGGGGCTTTTATCAGTAAAATTGCTTATTATAACGTCGAAATTGACTTTCCTGGCTCAATAAGGTCATAGGTCAAATAGATGACGGCTCGTTCATCATAAGCTAACGGGGATTCGGATTATTAAACAGAGTTCTTGCTTAAGCTTAGTTTTAAAGATTTATTTATTCAGAAAGGGAAGTTTTCATATCGAAATAAATAAAAAAAATTCATAATAGTTATACATGATCAAATTTAAGTTTAAGCTAAAGACTAAAATATTGTGAAGATTTATTTTGCTGAAATTATGATTATTCGTTTTATTTAAATATCGTCAATTATCTGGATGATTAACAATTTAAATAAGGTGGCATCCCTAAATAAATTCCTCCATTTTACACATCAGTTAGATTATTAAATAAGTAACAAATTTTTTGGGGGGAGGGCGTTTTTATTTTGCTTTAAAATATTTATGTATGTTACATGATACTTGATAAAAGAATTATATTATACGTTTTTTACTTATTTTTAATATTTTCATTAAATTTGAGAATTTTAGCAATTTTTCCTCTTTAATTAGAAGTTATTCTATTGATCATTAAGAAACAGAAATATTTTTATGCATTTAATTTGATTTTAGTGATGCATTTAATCAATTGATTAAATTTAATTTTAATGAATCATCTAATCAATTTTAATCAATTGATTAAATTTAATTTTAATGAATCATCTAATCAATTTTAATCAATTTTGATTTTAATGATGCATTTAATCAAATTAAATGCGTCATTATTTGCAATTAATGATGTATTTAATTTGATATGAAGACTTGTGTTCATACATAGAAGCAATTCATATCTTGCAATATAAATTTTATAAGAGATTGTTTGCATAATCATGTGTAGAAATGCTCATTAAGTAATGTTCCTCTTTTGAAAATAATTTATTAATTAATTAGCATCACTTAAGGAAAATTTCCACTTACCTCAAAGTCTACTTTCCTATATTAGGAATTTATTTGATGAGAATATGCTTGAAATTATGAGAATATTGTCTCTTTTTCCATTTTACTGCTGCTCCGAACTACAACAAATTACTTTTTTTAACTGTTTTTAATCAAAAATGTTTTCTACTTCATGAAAAATTGTATATAAACTGTCATAAGTATTTAATGACTTCAATATGGATTTTCTTATAATCATTCTATTGCTAATTTTGAATATTATGATACAAAAGAAGGAAATATTTAAGATTTAGAATTGAATATTAAGGTTATAAAACAGGAAACATCATTTACAGGAAAACTCCCAATTCCCCCAGAGTCTACTTAATCCTTTAATAATCAAAACTTTCTTTTTAGGTAGAGTATTTAATCCACCAATCAATTCATTTTTATTAACATTTACTGTACCTGAAAAAGCAGAAATTTCTTTCCTACCATCTGCGTCAACGATAGGATCTAGGAATAATGCTTTCATCTGACTCGCGGAAATCGCAGATTGGTTAATATCAACCAGAGCAAATTTTGATTTAGCGTGATTGGTGCTTCTTGCATTTGCCATATCAAATTCACCAAGGTCAATATCTTCAATTCTGCAGAACTACGAATAATGGACCTTCATTGCCAATCGAAATATGTATATTTGTTGTGAAATCAGCTTGAATGATTCGAGTTAAGTTACTCTCTTTATTTTTGCAGTCCCTATTTCTTTAAAAAAAAAGAGTCAAAATTATAGGTTCAAATTCTTTCATTAATATCATGTTTTTCATCTTTTTTTCCATACTTCACGTTAAATTATATTGAACCCTTTCGGCCCTAATGGGCATATACGTTCCGTAGATCAGACATCATTTCCTATTAGGTAAATAAATTTTACTTTTACATGGGTTATCGCAGACAGAACCATTTTTGCATGGGATTTAAAATTTTTATCATGCAAACTTCGGATCAGAAGGGTTAATTACCAACTTTCATTTACGAAATATTATATATATGTAGATTATATGATAGGTTTTAAAATATTAATGACTGATTTGATATTTAAAAAAATATTGGTAGCTTGACGGAACGCGATTATGTTACTCGATTTAAAGATTTTAGATTAGATTTAAAATTATTTTTATTCCAAATATTTAAAATATTTATGTTTTCGTTACATTAAAAGCTTGTTCACAATTATTCCGAGATGAACAAATCCTAGAAATGCATAAACTTACAAATCCTAGAAATCCTGAATCTTACAAATCCTAGAAATGCATAAATATATACTTGCTAAAAGTATTATATTATTAGTTTTCCATTTATTTTTAATATTTCCATCAATTTTATTAAATTTGAGAGAGAAAAAAACAATCCAAAAATCTAAATTAAAATTTCCTCGTAACTGTTATATATTACAAATCCTAGAAATGCATAAACGTATACTTGCTAAAAGAATTATCATTTTTTAAAACTTATTTTTAATATTTTCATCAATTTCATTAAATTTGAGAATGTTAGCTGTTTCCTTTTCTCCTTTAGTTAAAAATTAATCTATTGATGATTGCCAAAAGGAATTTTTTTTTTGTTTTTCTATAAACGTTGCATTTAATTTGATACTGTGATCGTAATTAGAAGTAATTCATAACTTGCAACTCTCATTTCTTTTATTTGTTCTGATGCGAATTTGATAACTGTTCCCCATATCAGGATCATTTGAGAACAACTAAAAAAAAAAATAATCAAAGACCTGAATTAAAATTTCCTCGTAACCTTTATATCTTACAAATTCAAGAAATGTATAACTTAATAATTAACCCTAAATATAACTGTACAAAATAAACGATCAAACTCAATGTTTGAATTCAAATTTTCCGAACACAATTGCAACTTAAGTTCACAAACGTCTTCGCATAACACTGAAATAAGCAAGAAAGTGTCTTTCTTCCCCCCCCCCCTGCCTCTCAGTTGTTGAATATATCAACCAAATACATGCTTTCAACTTCGCTAAGGTTCCATCAGTGCATTATGTACTGACCTTTTTCACCCTGTCTGGCCATAGCAAGAATACGCCTTTTTCCCTCTTAAATAATGTATGCATAAATAATCCCTAAATAAATAAATTTTAGGCAATTACTTTCAAGCTGAATAGAATATTTTGAGTGCAGATTAAAATGTGCAAAATAATTGAAATGGACATTTTTTTTCCATTTGGGTTTGACATTCTAGTGGAAACACCTCAGCTTCAGAGCCGAAGTGCTCAGATCAGAAATCCGATTCCATAAAAGATGTCCTCGTTATTTCACGAAGGTTCAAAATTACAAGGCCCATTCTCGTTTTGCCTCAAAATGAGGCGTCTGTATAAAAGAACAGGATTAAACGAAATTAATCCTTGCCCCTAATATATGTCAAGAAACATTTGTAATAAAAAAACATACTTGAATTCCGAAGCTACACTGATGTAGTGGGAATATCAGCAAAATATTCATGTTAACAAGTTTCGTTTAGTTTAGTTATATTAAGGTCAGGTTTTAAAGCAGCACTAAGGCTATTTTGGGACGGATCTCGTCATTTTGAACCTCAGTCAGATGACGAGGACGACACCTGAGCTGGCACCCCCCCCCCTCTCTCCACACCACTCCAACGGGAAGACGTTTGGCCCGGACGGTTTTAACGTTCACCAAACTCGCATTCAAGTTAACAAGAAATGTGAATTAACTCTGCAAGAGAGTAATTCTTAAATAGCTGTTAGATCCAACATTAGCAAATAGATAGTATATCACAAGCAAAAATAATTTTTTAAAAATATTTTACTCTACCACAGTATAATTAATAATGCTCCGATAACATAATTATTAGACTAACTTCCAAGCCGAGTAAATTGTGGGATACAAAACTAGATGGTTAACTGATCAAAATAATTACCTAATAAATAAATTCAGCATTATCCTGAAATTTTTCTTTGGGCTCGATAGTTTAATTAATAAAGCTAAGATAATATGATTAATAGACTAACTTCTAAGTCGAGTAAATTGTGGAATACGAAATTGGAGGGTTAACTAATCAAAATAATTACTTAATAAATAAATTCAGGATTATTCTGAAATTAGTCATTGGGTTCGATAATATAATTAATAGCGCTAAGATCATTTATTTAGTAGATTAATTTCTAAGGGGAATAAGTTGTAAAATACGGAACTTGAGTGTTAACTAATCAAAATAATTACCTAATAAATAAATTCGGGATAATTCTTAAATTATTCTTTGGGTTCGATAGTATAATTAATAACTCTTAGATAATGTAATTAGTAGGCTAATTTCTGGATCGTGTAAACTGTAGGATACGGAACTGGACGGTTAATTAATCAAAATGATTATATGAATAAATAAGTTCAGGAGCATTCTGAAATTATTCCTTGAGTTCGGTAGTAAAATAAACCCTTTGCACTCTGATAGGGAATGAGATGCATTATTATACACACGAGAGTATAAGGATTCATTTTAGTGCTTCGAAATATCAAAAATATTTGTATGTTTATTAAGATTCCTAAAAATTAATACGAAAGTTTTTGCTATTATATGGCTTTTATAATAATCCTTGCTCTACAAGAATTGTGAAAATGATGCACCTTGTATAATAACAGTTAGACTAGGCATAGGAATGATAAGTGTTAATAGCGACACAATAAGTATAATCAGTAAGCTAATTTTTAACCCTAGTAAATCACCGGATGCGAAACTGAAGGTTTAATTAATCAGAACAATTAACCGACTGAATATATTCAGAGCATTCTAGAATTTTTCTCTTTGGCTTAATTATCATATTCGTTAAGTTATCAACAAATAAATATTGAATCAAGGCTGCGGGTGTTGAAATTGGTCTTCTCAAGGATCTTCACAGCTATGAAAAAAATTTTAATTATTTTTTTTATTGAATTGTTCCCATTTTTACTGAAAAAAAATTAAAGAACTGTTATTTGAGACTGCTTATCTTATGACAATTATCTCTTTCTAGAACTTCTCAGAGTTTTATCGTGTCAACTTGCTAGTTCTTCTCTAAAAGTTGGAATTTCATTACATTAAAAAAAAAAAATTAAAAAGGCGATAAGTACTTTTATACACGTGTTTTAAAGGATAAAATCCTTTTAACCTCTAGTTCATGGCAATTATGGATCTCAGTAAAAAAAAAAAAAAGGATGGGACCCCAGAAATTTAGTGAAAACATCTCTTTAACTGGAAATATTCTACCATTATATCCTCTCAAACATACGTTAAAAGCATTTGGCAATAAATATGCCATTGTACCATCTGTTAGAAGATTTCGTAGCTACTGTATGTCTCTCAATGTATATAACGTTTTTCAGTGTTATCAGAATTATTATTTCCATTAAAAGCGATACCTTGAAGTCGATTATTTTCGAACCTTTGCTAAGAGATAGGGATTTCGGTCAGTAAATCTTCCTACTGCCGAGAAAGATAACGTTACTGACAAAGGGAGAAAGACAATTAATGACACAGGAAAAATTTCGCTAAAAAACTTTTTTCCAAATGAATTTTGATGGAAAATGAAATTTCTAGAAGGGTTCTATTAATTGTCTGATATAGTTTTTAATTAGTATTTTCTGATATCGCGACCTCTTTGTTTTCGTAATCTCAAGCGAAGAATTCTAAGAATTAAATTTTCTGAGCTTAATCGAATCTTAATATATCAAACGTGAAGGTCCTTGGATAAAAATTCGATGGACAGAAATGCATCTTGTAAATTCTTTCTCTTCTTGTAAATTCTCTCATCTTGTAAATTCATTCTCTTACTTAAAACGGCTGATGCATTTTTCATCTTTTTAGAGACAAGGCAGATGATAAAATATTTATCGTAAGCAGTCCCGTTTCAAAAAATATTCGAAAATGCTAAAAAACTTAAATTTCCTTCCAATGAAAAAAAATGTATATTCGATTACAAGAAAATGGATTTATTTTTAGGGGGAGAGAATAATTTTATTTATTAAACTGCACTTCTGTTTTCCCAGTTATAGAATTTCGTTTTCGGATTATATTCAATATAAAATATCTTAACCTTTTAAAAGGCCATTTTTTTCTAGTCATGGTATATTAAAATATTTTTAGAATTGAGATTGGCTTAAGAAAAATGATTCATTTAACTTATTCGATAAATTTAATTTGATTAATTAATTAATTTGATTAATTAATAATTAAATAAATCAAAATGCGAAATTTTCAGTGAGATAAAGAACTGAAGCATCTAAGTTTCTGTTTTATTGAAAAATGTGTCATAACTTATGCCAATCTACATAACTTCATTCGGAGATTGATAAATTTGGTGGAAAGCATACTTCCCATGCCCTAGAAAGGGTTAAGCTAGACTGAATTTAAAGGAAAAACTCTCCTCCAAATTAAAAAAAGGATTCATGAAACGGAAGCTATGAATAATATAATAACTTACCCGTAAATTTTTATAGTTTTTTCATGAACGACTCTCCTGTGATCTTAGAATTTCTTTAAGAATTGGTTAAAAAGGTTTGCATTTTTTTATTTAATTTATATTCCATCCTTTGAACAAACTCTCTCTCTCTCTCTCTCTCTATATATATATATATATATATATATATATATATGTTACAGTGAAAACCCGAAACCAGTCAAAACGCGAATTAACTTGGGAAAACGCGTTATCACAAACAGTGCTAGAGATAAACGTTTTATTCGTGTTTTTACTGATTTGTTAGACAAAATTATTTGCATCTATCCAAATTATTATATTAAATTATGCTTAGTAAAATAGTATTTGTGGGGGGAAAAACCTATCATTAAAGGGAAAAAAATACTTTATTTGGATATTGTTTAAAGCAGTACCGTTATTACACATTATTTATTTAGACAAGGCAAACTACTGTGACACTTACAATTGCAAAGAGAACCATTTTTCATACAGAAACATCTCTTTGAAGAACAGTGTTTTTTACAAGAACGGTGGACGGACCCTTGTCCAGTTCTATAGTTCCTTTTCTTGCTGCTGTTCTCAAAGACATTTCCTGATTCCGTACTTGTTCTTAAGTCAAGAAGATTTGCGGCGGTACATCGAATTCAGATCTAAAAATCAGTGAATATGTTAAACTTTTATATCAAATTTGCACTCTGAATAGATGTAATCTGCTGTATAAATACCTATAAAATTTAAAGTTAATATAAATTGAATAAATACTGAACTAATTAATTTTAAATATCATTTCCTACCTCGAATACACTTTCTTCAGAACTCCATCTTTCGTACCAATTTTGCACCGGCCATCTTCATTTTTTTCAAGCACTGCACCCATGAGATTTCGCAAATACAGTTTTTGCTCTTTCAACATCTAGAATGAGAACAACAACATTACCTCCAATATCAATCTCAGGATGTGTTGCATCGGAGATCTTTTAAATTCGTTTGACTTGTGTTATTAAAACTTCTTTGGCTTCCTCTCTAATTAGAAAAATGTTGGTAGACTTATTAGCAAGCATATGCTCCCCTGATTGTGCTTGTTCAATTTCTTGTTCTTCTGCATTCATATCCTGGAAAATTTTCTGAAGTTCATCCTCGCTTTAAATAGTTTTTATAATATCTGTTGGCAAAGTAGAGGTTGTCATTCCAACTCTTGGTTCAGTCCCAAATTTAGCTTTGTATGGTGATTGTATAATTCGTGAATGTAGAGCTCTGTTTTTCATGAATTGGACAAAACGAAGACCACAAGACCACTTTGTAGTTTTATTAGTCTTCATCCATGAAGCCAACTTATTTTCTACGTCTTGATTGGCCTTCTCAACCGAACCTTGCGACTGGCTTTGACGAAGCTTCCCATGAACAATCTTCAATTCTGGTCAATACGTACGTAACTGCTCTATAACTGAATTTAAAAACTCACTTCCATTATCAGATTGTAGTATACAAGGAGTCCCAAATATCAAAAAGATATCAAGTGCTTGCAATGCAACCTCTTCCACTCTTTTGCTCTGAAGTGGTCGTAGTTGTTAAATGGTCTTGGTAAACCATAATAAACTTAAATTCATTATCTTCTTGAGAATGCGTGTCAATCAAATCCACTTGGCAACGACTATTCATTTCTGAGTGAATCATAGATGTAGAAACCAAACCTTTCCTTTTCATATTTTTTTTTCTGTTGCCGTGTTTCACACATTGATAAAAAAAATTTGTATCATCTCAGTGATTATGTTAGCATATTTTCTTGAAGTTTCAATTATAAGTCTGTCTCTACCATCATATCCTATGGACACATGTGCACTTTCGATGACATCAAAATTCCTTCAGTTGGTAAATAATATTTTATGGGCTCATTTCATTCCACTGATTTCAAAAATGTCAAACCTTTTTAATCTGCAGCACTGAACAGAAGTCTTGCTAACGGCAGATTTTGCTTTTTCAACCTCAGTTAAAAGAGTGTTATATTCATCACGTCTAATATTGTTCATTCTATAACAATTGTAATTATTCAAGAAATCTATTTTCCCACTTTTTTAGAGCAAAAAGCATTAACATTTTCTTCACTCATCGTAAATGAATCTACCAGCACAAACACGTTCCCACAAGAATAAAATTGGACAACTGCACTTCCTTTTGAAAATTTCACGAAGAAGAATCCCAGATACATACGGTTTTAACTGGACAAAACCGGAAATAACTAAAGAAAAACGGATCTCCTTAGTGCTGTTCTATTAGAATTCGTTTTCCCGAGATAATTCGG
This sequence comes from Argiope aurantia, assembly GCA_026543865.1. Classification (NCBI taxonomy): domain Eukaryota; kingdom Metazoa; phylum Arthropoda; class Arachnida; order Araneae; family Araneidae; genus Argiope; species Argiope aurantia. The sequence continues at coordinate 685,625 of JAPMOR010119363.1, read as the reverse complement.
GTTCTCCCTAGCTATGTCAGTTAAAACGCGTTTTCCCTAGTTAATTCACGTTTTGACTGATTTCGGGTTTTCACTGCAACATATATATATATATGGCATTTCAACTGTATTTCAGATATCTTCTATATGTTTATTCAGTCAGCGCAAGTGTTTTACTTAAATAGCTATGAAATCCATCATGGGATAAATTTTAAGAAAAGACCAGGCACACATATTAGTTATTTTTGCAACAGAATAGGCGCCATACGGAGCTCTTTATCAGAGAAGTAAATAAAACAAAATGATACGCCAGGTAGAGTAAACAGTATAGATGTAGTGGAATACAAATTCACAATATCACAACATTGGTTACATAAATAATACCACAACAAACTACAAGTCATAGGCAGTATAATAGACACAATGGGAAGTAAGACGCAGTATAGAGTATAAACAAGGTCTTTTTAGTTTTTTTTTTAAGTGTTTATTTAATGGACTTGCATTTAAAGTTATACACGCTTCACATGCGCTTGTTCATGTTGTATTATTAGAAATTTGCGCTCCAAATAATTCTGAATTAGTACACAGATAAAGTGTAAAACATAGATCTATCTCAATGTATATTTTTCTTAATTCGTATATTCAGGGTATCTTTTCTGTTAGCAACAGGTGTATATATTTTTAATTAATTGATTAAACCCAATCCCATCCCCCATTTGCCTTTCTGGCCACATGTTCTATTGGGAAAATGTCGGGTTCTAGGTGTCCGATGTACCCTTTAAGTTTGTTCCGCGATTTTAGAAAAATGCACGAACATCATATTTGATGGTACTCGCACTGTATGCCATCAGGAATACTTAATGTCAGAATACTTCGAATTATTCACTGATATTCCAGATTTTTAAAATATGTTTCTGGTCGCATGGATTTTATGATAACAATGTATAATTTTATCCGATAATTTTAATTATTATAAATGCTAAATATTAATAACTTTTCCTTATACAAATATATAATATTCACTGATTATTCAATGGACTTGCGTTTAAGAAAATACACGCCTCACATGCGATTATTCATGTTACTGGGTTGTTGTGTTATTATAAATTTGTGTTAGAATGATTCTGTGTTGTACATAGGTAAAATGTACAGCATAGATTTCTCTTAATGTATATATTTCTTAATTCGTATATTCAGGGTATATTTTCTCTTAGTAGTAGATTTTGATTAATTAATCGTGCATGATTAATTAATAAAGCACGATCCCCCCCCCCCTCTTACCTTTCCAGGCAAGATGTTCTGTTGGGAAAATGGCAGGTTCTGTGTTCCTGACCAATCCGTTAAGTTTGTTCAGTGATTTTAGAAACATACATGTACACCATATTTGATGGTACACGCACTGTATGCAGTCAGGATTGCTTAATGTCTGAATATTTCGAATTATTCACTGATATTCCAGATTTTTAAAATATGTTTTTGGTGGCCTGGACTTCATTATAACAAAGTATAATTTTATCCGATAATTATAACTATTAAAATGATAAAATATTAATAACTTTTCTTTATTACAAACATAATATTTATCGATTAGTTTTAATTAAATGGCAAACAATTAAATAGTTGTAATTTTTATTTAATTATTTTTTAAGCATACTTGACCAATCAGTCAAAGTTTTGACGAAATTTTTAAAAATATTTTTTTTAAGAAAAGGGGAAATTATTCTATTAAACTCCCCGTTTTAAAAATATTGTGCATTGCTTTTAATAAATATCAAAAATAAATTTTATTTGCGTAATTTATTGGAATTTGGGTGCAAATTTTTATACGAGCTTTAAAAATATGCTCACTTGAGCCGTTTGAAAATGTTACATTTTTTAACTATTAGGAAAGGTTGGCATAATTAATTAATTAATTAAATAAAATGCCATGCAGCATACTTCATTAACTAATTCACTTGTTTTATATTTTCTCTCCTCTACGTTTAGAAAAATGTCTAAGGTATCGAAATTGTTTTATTTATTTATTTATTGAGAATTGCATCTTTATAAAAATCGGGAATGAAAACCCGTCTTTTACATTATATCAATTGGAATATCAAGCAATATTTGCCACAATTGATATCCGGCATTTTATTTTTAATCAATAATGCTACAATAAAAAAAATGTTTTTTAAAGACGTTTTTGTTAATTACTATAAATAAAAGTTTACTGAACTTCAGAACTTTTCATTAAGTAGTAAAAAAAATTATCATATTTGGCGAGAGTTCATCGAAATCTTATTGTTAACTGCTTAAATCGTGATTTCCCATAAATTATCTGTTTTGTTTTCATTTATTTTGAACTTCCTGTGAGCACCCTCTTTCAGAAGACACTGTTATTTATCTTATCAAGATTCCACTCAGGTTGAAGCACTGCAAAAGCAGATTTGTTTACAGTGTTTTTATTCACTGTTGTTTTTATGCTAGTCAGAGAAGAACACTGACAGTTTTCTTCCTAAGTGTTATCAAGGAAGACTGAATAGCAAGGTGCTATGTATCAGTTGAATGAAAATAAACATCTATCAAAACGAGAAAAAAATGGGATTAATCTTAAACTGTTGTTAAAAGAATGCTCTTAGATATAATGTACATGGAATGTCATAGCGGCGTGATACATTTTTTAGTATGTTTTTATCTACCTTGTATGCTATGATTTCTACTACATGCTCTTAAATTCTATTATAAAATCCCCCCATACATTATAAATTATCAATAGAATGAAAATAACCAATTCAAATGAGAAAAAATAATATTAAGCATAAAGCATCGTTAAAGTAACGCACTTAGATGTAATATCCATGGAGTATAGCAATTCTGAGATAAATTTTTGTTTATTTTAGGTAGATTCCTATAGGAAGACTATCTATTGCAATGGTTCTCATGGCAAGACTTCGGGAAAATTTCTTCAGCTCTTCATCGATCATGGTCCCTATAGCCCAAAACCACCCTTCGTCAAAATTATATATATATATATATATATGTAATGATATTTTAACTCTAATTTCAATTTAATTAATTTTCAAGATTTTATTTTAATTTAGCCCATAGTAACTTTATTCTAGAATATTCTCTTATTTCGTGATCCAATTCCACTGTCTCGACTTAATTAATTCAAGAGAAGCTTTGTTGAATTGCTGACTCAACTAAAATAACTTTCCCACACTCCGCGTAAAGCAGCAAAATACCGCTGAATGGACAAAAGTCGAACTTTCACACGCTCGGCGTGAAGGGGTAAAAAACTGTCCAGTAAGCACATTCTTTTTAAAAGATCCCTGTGTTTCCCTTACATGTGATTGACATGCGTCAGAAATCCCTATCAGAATCTTATTAATATATTAGCGCTATGAAGAAATGTTTTCCCTATCAAAATCATAGGTTATATAAGACCAGGGATAAAATGTCCAAGAGCTTTTCCTCATTCCTTTTTCTGTGTCGTTCTGTGTGCTCATCGCTTGTACATATGCCTGCTTCTTAAAAATGAAATAAAACGACGTCACGAAATAGCAAGTCTCTTCACTGTCTTCAAACTGCATTCTGCTTTACAACAAATAATGTTACACACACACTCACACACACACACACACACACACACACACACACACACACACACACAC
>JAPMOR010119363.1:660842-681893 GCA_026543865.1 Argiope aurantia | reverse complement strand
TGGAATTGGATCACGAAATAAGAGAATATTTTAGAATGAAATTATTATGAGCTAAATTGAGATAAAATCTTGAAAATTAATTAAATTGAAATTAGAATTAAAATATCATTATATATATATATATATATATATAGCAAATAGCCCATCTAGCTCAAAGGAAGTGGAAATGGTGATGGTTGAAATTTTCATTTCCCCATAACTTTCTGAATATTGAAGATAGAAACATAAATCCAATTAGCTAAATTAGCGCCTTATTAAGACAAACGACTTTTGTATTTAAATTGTAATATCTTATAAGTTATGGGCCGAAAAGTGATTTTGACGCCCTAATTTTGACTGTTTCTAACATCAACAATTTACGTTACAAGATAGTAATAACCTTTGTTTTTCAGCTTGCCGAGAAGAATTTTTTTATGTGCCTTGTATAGGTTTGATTTCTACCTAGTCCTATAAACTCATGAATCCTCTCTTACCAATTCATTTTAAATACTTTCTCCAACTATCAATACAGAACTTCAATCAATTTCGATTTATTCCAATTCCGATCAATTCCGATTCAATTTCCGATTATTATATTTAGATCAGTGGCGTTGCAAGGATAAATGGCTCCCTGGACAACGTATTATCCACCCATGCTCTTGGGCTTTAGAAAAACAAAATAAATGCATTGCTTATTTTCTTTGGAGCACACACACATCCCTCAACACTAAATACTAGGTCATCTACAGCCATTGCTCCCCGTTTTGATTTATCGTCTACTGACTCGGAACAGTGGTGTAGCAGGGATAAATAGTACACAAGGCAAAGTATTATTCTTTCGATAAATGAAAGTTTTGCAATAATTGCATTCAAATCGGTGATTTAACTAGGATAAATAACGCTCAAGGCAAAAAATAATTCTTTCGCCTTTATCCATGTGAGATTTAAAAGTGAAATAAATGTATTCTTTTTCGCTTTTGTAATGTTCCTTTCCTCCTCCTCCCCCCTTAAAACGCATCTACACTCGCTGTTTCCAGTTGTTTATCAAATATTTATTTATTCAGGTAAGTGACATAGCACCGATAAATAGCGTCTGGAAAAAAAAATATTATTTATTAGTTCCTATCGTTTTTGCTTCAAAACGTAAAATAAGATACTATTTCTCTGTCTTAGCTGCACCCCTCCCAAGAATAATACTGAATCATCTAAACCCATTACCCCCCCCCCCCATTATTGATCTGTTGTCTATTGACTCAGATCAGTGGCATAACATGCTGCCTGAGGCAAAGCATTAATTTTCCGCTATCAGGAAGATTTCTAATAGTTGCAGTACGGAATTTCCGACCAGACAACTGCCTAGAACAGCAACGCAAAGAGGGGCTCACAAGCGGAGAGATTAAACAGTTTCATTTTCCTAGCTTCCGAATAAATAAGTTTGCAAAAAATAAAAATTTTATAAATAATAAAATGTTAAGATTATATTAACTCTTCATCAAGTATAATTAATCAAACTTCTATTTGTTTCATTATGTTTCCCTCAGCCGATAGATTATTTACTAAAACCTAACGCCTGTTTGAATCGTATTCAGTGCAAATGTCAATGGTGAAAAATCTAGAGTCACAATAGATAAATTCAAAGAAATACATATTCACAAAATTAATAAAAGTAGATTAACCTAAAATAAATCATTAACATGCTAAAAATATGTTGAAATGTAAAACTAAATTGATTAGTTTATCAAGAGGGACTAGGGCCGCAAAATGCCTGAATCCGTTGCTGAATTAAAACATTCAGACCTGTGTTTTTACTGGGGGAAATAGCATCTGGGTCAAAGCATCATTTTTTCGTCCTTATCTTTGTTAGTTTTAAAAAGTGAAATAACTATTTTTGTCTTTGCACCCCCTTTCTTAATACTAATACCCGAAGCATCTACATTTCTTGCGTCCAGTAGCTGATCCATGACTATTGTTTCAGATCAATGTCGTAGCAATGTTAAAAACTGCCCGAGGCAAATCATTATGGTTTGTTAGTTGGCGATTTTCATTAATTGCTTTTCGATCAGTGGCGAAGCAAGGAGAAATGATGCCAGGACAAAGTATTATTTTTTAAGTTCCTCTTGTTTCTGTTTTAAAAGGTAAAATAAAGTGGTAATGCTTTATCTTCGCAATGCCCATCTCCCTTAAGATTTTAGTCTTCTAAATCTACTGCCTCCCGTGGTTGATCTATCGTTCGCTGATTAATATATTTAATCTAATGAAAAACTGTAAAATTATTAAGCTCAAATATTGTATAATTAAATGGTTTGATCAAATACTTGCATATAAATCCTAGGATTTTACATGGGAAAACATTTTATAGAAATAACAAAAATTGCAGTTGATCAGTGGCGTAGCTGGAATAAATGAAACTAGCAGCAAAAAAACACACATCACAAGAAAACTCTGTCACATTTTTTTAAGAAGTTAAATAAATGCCCCAGCATTTTGTCTCCGTGTGTTGGTACTCTTGGCGTAACCCTAATTCCATGTAACCCTTTAGCGCATGCGCGCTGGTGACGTCAGGAAAAAATTCCCCATGATCTCATAGAATAACAGATGTAAGTTCATGTTTGAGCTTGGATTGATGAAGGGTGTATGAGGGAACTAAAGACGGTTATGTGTTTTATAAAGAATTAGTGCACGTAAAATGAAATATATGTAAATATTTGTATATAATTATCTGTGCCAGTGTCCTCGTCCTGCAAATAAAAGTGATGATAAAATTGGGGATACTTGGATTAATGATTTCGATGTTTATATGATCTAATTCACCTTGGAATACCTCGATTCTATCTCATTTAGAAGATTCCGGAATGACAAGGTAAGAGTGAATTTTTCTTATATTTCGATAAACTTGAATTTGGGGCCTAGAAATCCCAAAATCTGGCATCCCTGCCGGAATTTACGTTTATAGAATTAACGTAAAGAGATATAGAATTCGAGGTATTTAGAATTAGAATTGAGGAATTATTAGAAATGGATGTCGAAAGCATTAAAAAGTTAAGAACTCCTACGAGGAGTAATTTTACGAGATCATTAAATAAAGCTTGTGAAATTTTAGAAAACAAAGTAAAGGACACAGATACCTTGGCAGCACAGATAGTTCTGTTAGAACAAAAATATAAAGAATTAAATGATTTAGATACAATGATTTTAGCTATTTTGCAAAGTGATGCAACGTGCACACAAGAAAATTTTAATTTGGAATATGAAGTTGTTACTACTTATGAATTTGAATTTGAATTTTAGTGGCACAAGAGCCAAATCTGGCTAAGCTGCGCCAAACATTGATTAAAACTTAAAACCATGTATGTAAAATTCTAAAACATACGCGCTACGATACAAGATAAACATGAAACAAATGTTAAATAGCGAAGAATAAGGAATAAAATAGCAAAATATTAAAATTTCAAATGAAATATAAAGTTCATATAAACATCTCAAATACAAAAAAGGCTAAAATATGAAGAAAATGTTTACATTTTTGATAAAAATCCGATACGTCTAAGGAAAGCAAACAACTGTTGATGGGGCCTTTCCCCCAACAGATCTTTCAGATCTACATCAGTAGTGCCAAAAAAATATAAACGAAAGGGGTTGAAATCTGGACATTTTTTTAAAATATGATCTATCGAGTCTGGTATTCTGCATGAGGAACACATCGGTGCCGGTTCTCTAAATAATAAATGCTTGTGAGTGTAACGAGTATGACCAATTCGAAGGCGAGTCAGTCTCACATCAACCTGACGAGAAGGCATAGTCGGCCATCTGTTAATAATAGGTTTGATGCTGTAAAGTTTGTTGTCGATTTGGCAGCTCCAGGATTCCTGCTACTGAATATAGATATTTCGTTGCACACATCGGTGGATGTCATCATATGGTGTTTCATAATTTAAAGGAGTTGAGGCCAATCGAGCTATGCTATCTGCCTTCTCGTTGCCATCAATTCCAACGTGACCTGGGATCCAGCAAAAAATAATGTCAAACCCGTTCTTTATGAGTGAATGGTACTACTTATGAAGATAGGTTTTTAGAAACGAAAACGAAACTACAGAGAAGATTAAATGCTTTAGAAAAACCTAAACAAGATGTTACTGTAATGAAAGAATCCGTCGATAATACTAACCGTAAATTAGACTACCAGAACTAGAATTAAAACAATTTAGTGGAAACATTAAAGAATGACTCCAATGGTGGGTGCAGTTTAAAAAGATTCATGAAGATGTAGATATTGTAGATGATGACAAATTTCAGTATTTGTTGCAATCAACACAAAAGGGTTCGCCAGCTTGGCAATTAGTAGAATCTTTCCCGCCAACAGGAAAAAATTATGAGGAAGCTGTCAAATGTTTAAAACAGCGCTTCGGAAGAGATGATTTGCTGATCGAAGTTTACATTACAGTTTCTTTCGGTGGTCATAAATATCGCGAATCCTCAAGGTCAAAAGTATTCTCTAGTTAAACTGTATGGACTTTAGAAGGGTAGCTCAGAGCATTAAAATCATTAGGAGTTGCAGAAGATAACTTTTCAAGTATTTTGCTGTATCCTCTTGTAGAGTCATGTTTACCAAACGATTTATTGAGAGTATACGAACGAAATCAAACGGAGTTAATTACAGCAGAAAGTTCAAGGAGTGGTAGGTTGACTCATCTCTTAAACTTTCTTAAAAAGGAAATCGAATCGGAACAAAAATTAAATATTGCGCGTTCTTCTTTCGATTTAGAAAGACATAATAAACAAAACGCTGGATCATCATATTCGTAAATAAGTAAATAGGCCATCTGGTTTTGATTTATTTAATAATTCGAGAAGAAATTCGTATCCGGTTGATTCAAAAAATAAAGAATGCGCTTTTTGTGATAAATCGCATATGACTCAAGATTGTAGGTTTGCGAAGGGTTTAACATACGAAAAAAGGAAGGAAATTCTTTTAAATCGCGGAATTTGTTTTCGATGCTTAAATTCTGAACTCAAACATAGTTCGTTTCTGTAAACAAACAATTAATTGTTCTAAATGTAATGGGAAACATTTTACCTATCATGCGTAATGCTAATGATGAATGCGCAAGTAATAAAGATAATGAAAAAAGTTCAGAAGAAAAAAGTGTTACAGACAGCTCTTTAACTAATAAAACATCCTTACATCAAGTTTATTTACAAACATTAGAATTTCAAATTCGTGGGAACGGTGAAACTAAATTAATTCGTTGTCTCTATGATACAGGGTCTCAAAGATCCTACGTATCAAAATGCGCCGCAGAAAGGATGAAGTATGAAGTTAGCAGTGAGGAATTTATTTTGCATTCTTTATTTAGCGGGATTGAAAAAGCGGAAAGCCATAAAAAGTATCGGGTACGCTTAAGTAATGTCAATGATAGTTAAAATTGTAATTTTGAGGTGTTTGATCAGGAAAAGATTTGTTCCGATATTTCTAGAGTAAAATTGTCTCCCTATGTGAGAGAACTTAAATCTAATAGAATATTTTTGACTGATGTAGTGCATGCTTATGATGAACAATTATTGTATCAGTCTTCTCCATTAGAAATTCATTTTTTAATTGGGGCTGACGTCGCTGGTAAACTGCTCACAGGAGAAATAAGGCAACTTAGTTCAGGAGTAGTGTGTGTAGGAACTAAATTAGGCTGGATGCTGATGGGAAAGACAAATGAAATAGAAAAAGGTGACAGTACGTCTACTGTTCTATCCCGTCACGTAAATGATGCAGTCATCTCAGATTTATTGCGATTAGACACACTTGGAATTTGTGATCCAAGTGAAAAGAAAACTAGGGAGGAATTGGAACAATCAGAAAAGGGGCATTTTTTTCGATCTGTAACTAGAAATGAAGATGGGAGGTACCAAGATCGATTACCTTGGGTGGAAGGACATCCCCCCCCCACCACCACCCAGCAAACTGCAAAGGTATTTCTGAAAAAAGACTTGCAAATTCCATTAAATCTCTAAAGAAATTAGGAAAAATAGAAGAATACGAAAACATTTTTAAGGACTGGTTGGATCAGGGTATTATTGAGGAGGTAGATACTTCAGAACCTGAACACTACTTACCTCATCGCCCTGTTTTCAAAGAAAACTCCACAACAAAGATTAGGCCCGTCTTCGATGGATCTGACAGAGACAAAAATTCCCCATCAATAAATGATTGTTTAGAAAAGGGGTCCAATTTTGTTGAGATGATTCCTTCTGTTTTAAACAGGTTTAGAATAGGAAAATATGGAGTTACAGCCGATATTGAAAAGGCATTTTTGCAAATAGAACTCCGTGAAGATGATAGGCCTTATTTGAAATTTTTGTGGTGGAAGGGTGGGCAGAAACAAAACTTAAAAATTTTTCAGCACCGAAGAGTAGTTTTTAGAATAACTTCCAGCCCTTTCTTACTGGGAGTAACTCTGGATTATCATCTGAATAATATTTCCCCTGATTACAACGAAATCTTCGGCTCAAAATCTTTTGAAGGCTTTTTATGTGGACAGCTGTGTCCATAGTATTGTAAATGAAGAGGAATTAATGAAATTCATTCATGAATCACAAGAGATTCTTAAACCTGCAAAGTTCAACTCACGAGGGTGGGAGCATACCTCCTTTGAAGAAAATGAATCTGACCAAACAGAAACAAAAACCGTCCCTGTTTAAGGCTTAAAATGGGAAATTAACACCGATTCTCTATCTGTTGATTTGAGAGATTTAGACCCCATTACAGAAGATCAACCAGTAATTAAACGGATCATATTATCGATTGTTCGCAAAATTTTTTATCCAATTGGGTTTACCTGTCCAGCAACGTTGATACCAAAAATGCTGTTACAAGAATGCTGGAAGTTAAAACTATCATGGGATTCCAATTTACCATCTTGGATGGTCAAGAAGTTTACAAAATGGAAAGAGCAACTCAAATTTTTAAATAATATTTCCATTCCTAGATGTCTAAACAAAAATGAAAGGGACAGCAATATAACATTGCACGTCTTTTGTGATGCTTCCTAGAAGGCGTATGCTGCGTGTGTATTCTTGAGGAATGAAGGTATTAATTCGACCAATTGCCATTTGATACAAGGTAGAGCAAGGGTCGCTCCTCTCAAAATTTACAGATGAGAATGGACTTTTCCGAATTAAGCCAAACTGTCATTGACGGACGATTTAAAGAATTTTAAATTTTCTATAGTGTTACCAAGTGAGCAATTGATAGTTGAAAAACTTGTACGCTGGAAACACTGCTCTCTAGGTCATGCAGGTGTTCAGATAGTGATGACCAACCTCAGAGAAGAATTCTGGATACTGAAATATCGTAAAACTGTTTTCAAAGTTGTTAAGAACTGTGTGACTTGTAATAAATATGATGCACGAGCAATAGAAACTCCAACAGCTCCATTGCCAGTCGACCGGCTTAGAGCGGCTTCTGTATTTGAAATTATAGGAGTCGATTTTGCTGGACCTCTCAATCTAAAGGGAAATCAAAAGTCCTGGATTGCCATTTATACTTGTGCAGTATTTAGAGCAGTACACCTAGAGCTGACCACTTCACTATGAACAGAAAGTTTCTTGCAGTCATTCCGTAGATACGTGGCTCGTCGAGGTAGACCAGCTGTCGTCTATTCCTACAATGGAAGAAACTTAGTCGGAGCGAATAACCTCATCAAAAAGATTAACTGGGAGACCATAACCAAATACAGTACTGTGAACAAAATTGACTGGAAGTTCATTCCCCCGTCTGCACCTTGGTGGGGTGACTTTTGGGAACGTTTAATTGGTATTGTTAAACGAATCCTTCGTAAAGTTCTAGGATAAACATTTCTAAATTTTGAGGAATTAAGCACTGTCTTATGTGACTGTGAAAGTGTCATCAATGGACGGCCTCTAACTTATGTAAGTGATGGTTCAAGTGACCTAGAACCTCTTACTCCCAATATGTTCTTGCAAGAAGTCAGAGAAGTTGGAATACCTGATCTAGATCTCCTAGATAGTAAATCTCTAAATAAAAGGTTTGCTTATCGCCAAAGATTACGGCAAGGCTTAAGAAAGCGCTTTCGCTCTGAGTATTTGGGACAGTTCAGACAATTTGAAAGAAAGATAAGAAGCTCGCCATCCATCAAGATCGGAGACGTTGTTCTAATATCCAGTGAAAATATGAAAAGAATGAACTGGCCTTTGGGCAAAGTCATCGAAGTCTTCACATCGCCAGATGGAAACATCAGACTTGTGAAACTGAAAACCAAAAGTGGAGAAATCTTACGTCCAACTTTGAGACTGTATCCTTTGGAAGTTTGTGAGCAAGACAAGGAACTTTTCCAAAAGTGTGAACCACCTGTAAAATCTACCTGTGATGATTCCAGTGCAGCTGAAGGTGATTCGCTGGACAAACCTGTGCTTGATGAACCAATCTCTAGGTATGGCAGGAGGTTAAGAAAGGTAAAGAGACTCTTAATGTGAAAACTGAAATAACTTTATTTGAAAATTGAAAATTTAGTTAAGGTTTTGTACCTATGATATATTTTGGTAGATGAATGATGATTTGGTTTATTTTGATATATGAAATACTTTTGTAACTTCGATAAATTTTATTAGTTGAATGCTATTTTGATGCATTTTAATATTTGAAATGCTTTTTTTTAACTTCATAGTTGAAATGTTTTGTTGAGTTATATTTGATAGTATAAACTTTTTTTAATTCAGCTATTTTGATGTTTGTCAGTTTGTATTTGATAATTTTGAATTTTTTTTTGTATAAATTTGATAATTGTGTTTGAGTTTTCTGTAATAAAAACTCAAAGGTGGGAGGATGTTGGGATTCCTGGCGTAACCCTAATTACATGTAACCTTTTAGCGCATGCGCGCTGGTGGCGTCAGGAAAAAAATTTCCCATGATCCCATAGAATAACAGATGTAAGTTTAGGTTTGAGTTTGGATTGATGAAGGGTGTATGATGGAACCAAAGACGGTTGTGTGTTTTTTTAAAGAATTCGTGCACGTAAAATGAAATATATGTAAATATTTGTATATAATTATCTGTGCCAGTGTCCTCGCCCTGCAAATAAAAGTGATGATAAAATTGAGGATACTTGGATTAATGATTTCGATGTTTATGTGATCTAATTCACCTTGGAATACCTCGATTCTATCTCATTTAGAAGATCCCGGAATGACAAGGTAAGAGTGAATTTTTCTTATATTTCGATAAATTTGAATTTGGGGCCTAGAAATCCCAAACCCATGTCTCCCACCACCTCAAAACTGGAACTCAAGCCATCTATACCCCCCCCCTTGGCCCTCAGTGTTACGCCATTAATTCAAATTTTGTTAAGCTCACACTAGTTATTTTTAAACTAATATCTAACGGGAAAGAAAATTGGGTGGAGTAAATATATAACATGAAAACATGTTTAGATCTACCTTCTAAAATATTCCACTGTTTTAGTTAAAGATTATTGTGGAAATCTGATAGTATACGGTAGTTCTTTTTAATAATGGACCCAGCCCAGGTGTTCGGGTTACTTTGTACGTATTTTGTGTTTCCAAACAACAAAAAGCAAGCAAATGCCGAACTTCCTCAACACAGCAGCATTTTGATGTTCCCCAACTGCAAGATAAACAAGCTTTCTCTTACAACCCCCTCCCCTTGCCAAAGTAAAGAAAAAGGGGTGTATAAGAATGGACAGCGAAGGGATTTAAAGGGTCGGAGTGAATGACCCTGGTTTATCCCGAGAAGTGAAGAGAGAAGCTGAGAAAGCTAGAAAATTTTTTAGAACTTCTTTGCTGTAAATATTTATAATCTACATATATAATATTATTTTAATAAAGAAAGCGTAGATAAAAGATGATGTATAGAAATCCCTGTCATTGAATCTCTGTATCTCTGCACTGAATGAATAAGGGTTATGTTTTAAAATACAAAAATACCAAGGTATCGTAATATGAGGCCATATTACATGCTACATACTTGTTTTCAGGAGAAAATATCACAGAGGAAAGAAAATACAAACTTTTTGAAGAAAAAATGACTGCATGATTTATTGATTCTCTGTTGTTCTTACCCCTCTACATGATACCAATAAATCTTTGATCACATTGCAGTGGAAACTAGTAAATTATTGATTGACATCACAATACAAAAATAAGCTCAAACAGTAGTTTCACGTACTTTGAATCTTTTAGTGCTCAGGGTATTACTTTTTATCCGATTCACTTTTTTGCCTTTTTTTAAAGCAATTTTGAATTTTAAAATTAATTACTTGAACAGTTTATTTGCCACATTGTAACAATGAAGTAGAAAAAAGTTTTAAGAGAAAAATTTTAATTAAATATCTTAATTTTTAAACATCTAATTTCGTTTAATATTAAATTGATTTTTTTCTGTTATTTTTTATATTCCATACACTGATATATATATATACATACAGTGTCTCACAAAAGTGATGGGACACTTGTGCTTTACAAAAGGAAACTGTAATAAAATAAATAAATAAACATGTACAAAATTTTTTTGGGTGTATTCCATATTTAAAGTTAGTAACAATTGTTACATAACATACATTTTGTCAAAATATTAAAATATTAATTTAATAAAAATACAATTGTTTAGAACGGAGCAAAAAATGGCTCACATAAGTGATGGAACACTAACTTTTCCATCAAATATTTATCCAAAAATTTTACTTTTTAAAAGGTTTTAATATTTTGTTGGATCTCCTTTTACTTTTAAAACATGATTTAATCTTCTTGGGATGGATTTGACTAATTTTTTTGTGATTTCTGGAGGGATTTTACCCCATTCTTCTTGAAGCACCGATTTTAATTGTTGTTTTGAAGAAATGGTGTGTTTGCGAATTCTTGATTCCAATTCTTGCCAAATATTCTGTATGGGATTTAAGTCTGGAGATTCTGGTGGTGTTTTTATTATTTCAGGACAGTTATACAGCAGCCAGAGTCTAACGTTCAAAGCATTGTGCTTGGGGTCATTGTCCTGGTAGAATTTAAAATCGTTATGAAGGTTCAATTTTCGTGCTGAAGATTTCAAATTTTGCTTTAAAATGTCAATATACTTGTACTGATCCATTATACTGTCAATAAAAACAAGATTACCAACTCCAGCGGACGACATACACCCTCATACCATAACTCCTCCTCCGCCATGTTTTACTGTTGGCACCAAGTTCTGTTTGCGAAATTCTTCCCTGGGTTTTCTCCACACCAAGATTCTAAAGTCAGAACCAAATATATTAAATTTACTCTCATCAGCAAATATAACTTTATTCCAGTAATCAGAATTCTTATTTATGTTGGATTTTGCGAAAGCTAGTCTGAGTTTTCTATTCTTTTCACTTACGAAATTTTTTTTTCCTGGCTACTCCACCGTGATATCCAGCAGATCGAATTACCCTTCTAATAGTCTCAGGATTAACAATTATTCCATATAATGCTTGTAAATCAGCAGCAACTTTAGAAGCACTCTTTCTTGGATTTTTTTTAAATATTTCGAACGATAATTCGCTTTATTCCATTAGATAGCTTTGATGGTCGGCCAGGTCTTCTTTTATCCTGAATAATATGATTCTTTTTATATCGTTTAATGATATTGAAAACTGTTGAATGACTCAAGTTAACTGTTTCAGCAGTTTTTCTAATAGATTTTCCACGTTCAATATGCAATTTAATAACTATTTTTCGAATTTCAGGCGTAGTTTCTTTTCGTTTAGCATTTATGGCTGCACAGAGCTAAAAAACACAAAAATTCCAAAACAAACCGGAGAGAAATACTGCAGACGATTTTATAAATTATTGCCAATTGCTTTTGAGTAAAAATAAAACCACCAAAAATATTTTTATTGCTTATTTCAGACGATTTTTGTTGCATATCTAATGGTGTCCCATCACTTATGTGAGCTATTTTTTGCTCTGTTCTAAACAATTGTATTTTTATTAAATTAATATTTTAATATTTTGACAAAATGTATGTTATGTAATAATTGTTACTAAATTTAAGTATGAAATACACCCACAAAAAAATTGTACATGTTTTTTAAATTTATTTTATTACAGTTTCCTTTTGTAAAG
This sequence comes from Argiope aurantia, assembly GCA_026543865.1. Lineage (NCBI taxonomy): Eukaryota > Metazoa > Arthropoda > Arachnida > Araneae > Araneidae > Argiope > Argiope aurantia. The sequence continues at coordinate 669,809 of JAPMOR010119363.1, read as the reverse complement.
CACAAGTGTCCCATCACTTTTGTGAGACACTGTATATATAGTTATTAATTCCTTTTACAATATTCAATAATTGTTTCTTAGAGGAATCAATAAAATTAATATCATATATACCATTTATAAATTCCGATATTTTGTGAAACCTTGAGATCATGAGATTAACTTGGTTACCTTTACATTGCTTTTTAGTACTTACTCGCACATGCACACACACATATATGTATATATACTCCTTCTTAAATTTATGCATTCTTAAACTCTTTGGTAAATTGCTTATTAGGAACTCCAAACTAATGCCCTATGATGTCCCCCGATGGTTGCCCAGACAAACGAACTTCCTCTCACCTTTAGTGTAAGATGATTCGTAAGGAAAAAGTGTGGGGGAGGATGGATAATTGGCATAAGGGGTCTGAATGCATGACAATGGCAGATCCTGACAGATCGGCGTCTGAAAAGGTAGTTGAGAGTGCAGGTAAAGGATAGTTTATAGAATTCTTTGTTGTAAATGACTAAGATGCACTTATCAAATGTTTTTCTAGTCAAAAGAATGTAAACAAAAGTATAATAAAGATGACGTGTAATACGTATAATAAAGATGCTTATATCATTGGTTAGGATAAATAACACGATTTTAAATATCAACATCTCCAAGACTGATAAATCCGAGTACTTGTATAAAGATCCACCACTGGGTTAAGGCATGACATAAATAAGGAAGATGGAAACTATAGGTGAGGAGAACAACGAAAATATTGGTTCTATCCGTAATTGTTTCATCAACCAGCATTATTCAAAGTCTAGTACATTGACAGGCATTTCAAAATCAAATTGTTTGTTGTGGTCGGGATGGCTTCTGGAATTTGTTTCTTCAAGCGAAACACAGATATGAGCCTGTTTCCCTTCGATGTCCTTCAAGTATGCGATTTATTCCATATATTGAAACTAAATCAGACTTTTATTTTATTTATTTTCTAATTAATCCAAGGATTCTTGATCCAATAGAAGATGCCACACTTTCCTTTTTCTGGAGTCCCTGACCTTTCAATTTGTCTAAATGTGTTAGACCAAATGAGATTATAGCCAACACTACTTGAATAAGATCTGGTTCGAGAAGGAACATAATTAATTAATAATAATCTCGACTTGTTAATGCCAAATTTTCTTGGTACATTTAGTCAGCTCTTGAACTTGACAAGATATTCTAGAACAAGTGGCCTGGTAGTCACTACTACTTGAATAAAACCTGGCTGAAAAAGTATCGTAATGGATTAGTTATAGCTAATCTTGACTTGTTGATGCTAAACGTTCTTGGTATACTTAGCCAACTCTTAACCTAAAACAAGAGTTGGCGTGATATACCAAGTCCAACTTGATAGAACAAGTGAAAATGTAACCACGACTACTTGAGTAAAATCAAGTTGGAAAAGGAACACAGTGGTTTGATAATATTCTCAACTTGTTAATCCGAAATTTTAATCGGCGTATCTTGATTCGTGGAAACAATGGAGTCAAGATACATCTTTTACATTTACCCATGCTTTGAAATTTGTATAAGTTTAAGGTTCACTTAAGGTTCGTAATTTTAGTGCATCTTTAAATGACAATGATAATCTGAACAAGATGAACTTAGGTATGATGGACCCCATACATCGATTTTTTTAATATTCAATAGGTCAATAAGCGAATTTTATTTTTAAGAGCTATAAAAATATCCAATCACAAATTCAATTAATAATCTTTGTTTCGTTCTAATATCAATGAGTAGCGGTGCATCCAGGCATTTTGCGGCTCTAGGCAATGTATATTATAAGGCCTTCCTTTTAATAGCCTGATTAATTCAGGTTCATGATTCAAAATATTCTTAACTTAATCAACATAATATTGATTTATTTTAGATTATTTTTTTATTTTAGTACTTCATGATAAAATGGCATTCATACATGTGATTATATTTAAGCATATTGTTACGGATTTTCCGCTCACCGTCAGGTTCGTTTAGATAGTGGTAGTGATATGGTGTGAGAGAACACGCAATCAGCAGGCGACAGTAGAAAGCAACGACGACATTTATTTACACGAAGACACGAGTTCACAGACGACAAATATTTACAGCAGAGACGAACACAGGAGAGCACACATAACACACACAGACGACAATAGTCCACAAGTAGTAATCGTCCACAGCACCCGAAGCGGCTTGACAGAATTCAGCAGGAGAGGTGATCTTGGGAGCTTCGCTCTGCCGTCTCTCCAACGGCTGAACTTCCCGCTTTAGCTGCCGACTCACTACTTCTCACAACTGGCTACTACACAACATATACGACGCTGCCTCCACAGTAGAGAACTGGATTCGGCACACAACAGTTCAATACTCTCCCCACACAACGCTGGTAATTCGCCGTTGCTTCGCTATTCTCTGGAAGACTCGTTGCCTGACGGCGACTCCGACTTCTCTTCAATAATAGCACCTTGAGAGTCCGGCCCTTTATAGTTCTCGGGAGGCGGAGCTCGGTTCCTAATGGGCGGATCGACAAAAATCCCGAAGTTTTTCGAGTATTATGCATTTTGTCGTCAAAGTCGCCAAGCTCTGGGATTACTGTCTCGACATCCGGCAGCATCCAATACGGATGACTATAAAACGGTCTTTCTTATGATGATTCCCTATTCGCGCTGGGAAGCAAAATTACAGGCTTGTAATAATATATTTAGTGTTTATAAATATTTTAATAACTAAATGAATATAATGAAATAGATAGAAATCTAAACCGATATTACAGACAGAGTGTTAAATAGCTCAAATACTTTATAATTCAAAGACTCTAATACTTTGTAATTTACTTTTTTACTCTTATTTAGGTGGCAAGTTGGTTAATAATATTTATTTAAACTTTATTTCACTGCATTTTTTTCACCGTCAAATTTTCAGTTTTATTTTTGCATCATTATATAAGAATAAGCCCAGGAAAGAAAGAAAAATAAATTAATCAAAATAACCTAATTAATTTAATTAATAATTAAAAGATTTTTATTTTCTGTCTTTAGCTGATATCTACTGCTTGCTATCGGAGCTTCGTGTTCGTGAATATGGTAAAAAAAAAAAAAAAGTAATATTACGAAGATATCAGCATGATTCAAGCGATACTTTTGAGTACCATCGACGTGTAAAGGATTAATGTACATTCCTCTGCCCAGTGGCCCTAAGCAGCCGCTTACTCTGTCTAGTAGAAAATCCGTTACTACCAATAAAAAAGCAACATGCTTTCTACTCTTTCTCCTTTTTTTTACTTTGTGTCCGATAAATACGAGCATTTGCCTCATAATTACTATGAATAAATGCCTAATAATTGCAAGCATTTTGCGTGAAAATTACTATAAATAAATGCCTGGTAATTATGAGCATTTTGAAAATGCTTTAACTTACAGAATATTTGAGAATAGAAATTATAACAAAAATTTAAATAGTTCTTTTTTAAAAGCAGGCATTTGCTGAAATAAATTGGAGAATTGCATTATTATTATATTACTAATTTCCAACTTATTATTCAAAGTACTAGATATTTTGCAAGTATTTTGAGGTATAGTTGGTTTATTATTCTAAAGTCGAAAACGAATTGTACAAGTAAGGTAATTATACAGCCGAGTAATGTTTCAAGATCATAAGAAAAATCAAAGCTATTCATTTGTTAAAAACAAGGGCAGATTTTAGTATATATATACGTAACCATTTTTCAAAAGATAAAATATCTAGGAATTGAAGCTATGAAAGTCGTATTAGTCGTATGCTTCGCATTTTTAAATCTCTAATCTGAAATAAAATAAAAGTTATTACGACATTGAATTTCTCAGTAGTTCCGTCTTATTTTTGAAAACATTTCCTAGAAATGTTGCATTCTTCTAAATTGATATTATAATACTGAATCGAAAGCACAATAGAAATCCTGAAGCCGTCAACCTATAAACAGCATGAATTTTTTTAATTAGATGCAAACGTCTAAAATAATAATCTATACTTATAATAAAGCTCAATGTGTGTGTGTGTGTGTGTTGGCGCTCTACAGGCCAGACCATTCAACCTACAACTACCAAATTTGGCACGTGTATACCTTGGAGGCCGGGAATGTGCACCTGGGGGTTATTTTTTCGAATTTTTAACTAGAATTTTATTTATTTAAAAATTAAGCAAAATTTTGACGTGTTTCTGCTATAACTGCCGAAAATATTACCGCACAAAAAAGATTTTTACATGAAGTTAAAGATAAAAAATTTATCTTTTAAATGATACTACTGTTTTAATCTTAAAATTAAATTTCTATATTTAATGAATTTTTAAATAAATATTTTAACTATGTTTTTCAATATTTTTTTTCGTCAAAAATAAAAATTAAGATTAAGCACGTTTCGCATTTATGGGAAAAAAATAGTTTTTTTCAAAGTGTTGCCATCACATTGATTAAAGCTCTAACTGAAAATAAATTAAATCTTTTTGGAAATGAAATCTGCAAAAATATAATTTTCGGCACGTGTCTGTAGGAAATGAAACAAATGTGAAATATTATTTTTTCTAAAAAATAAATTCAAGAAAAATTATTTTATGATCTTTTACACTCTCTATACAGGGTGTTCATTCAGTCCCGTATCCATTTTGATATTTAATGACTCATAAAATAATGAAGATGTAAACAAACTTATGGCATTTATTGATGGAATAACTTATATATTTTCCTTTTCAGGTTTGAATATTTTTACTTTTGTAAATATCGTCTGCGCGTGTTTTTAATTTCAGATAATTTCATTTTCCAGTCTAAATATCTGTACTTTTCTAAATATCGTCTGCTTATTAATTGCATTTTTCTCTCTTTTGTTTTTGGCAACTATTGTAATGTTATGTTTACTTTTGATGTGTTTGTTCTATGTAGTACTTTTGTATGTGATGTTTTATTCGAGCGGATATTAAGGAGAATGCATACACCACAAGAGAAAGCACAGATTTTATGGTGGTCATAGAATTAATTTCCAATCAACTAAATCACTGACTTTTAAGAGTTAATTTCAAATCACTTAAACTGACTGATTTATGAAGATTTGAATATCACTATTCAATAAAAAAAGGATAATTTTAGATTTTCCGTCGATCGCTTCAAAGAAAATACGCCAATCAGCGCGCAGGTTTCTCAAGATTAATTGGCCTAAGATTATGAAAATGATGAGTTTTTCTAAATTTTTAATATTTAAAACTTCATAAATAAGTCTTAGTTGATCGTGGAAAATAGAAACATTCATTCATTTATTTAAAATTTGGTGTGTCCAGAATATTTATCAGAATATGATACCTTACTGCATTAAATTTAGACTTCATAATTTTTGAAATATATTTATAAGCAGGAACAAAATATTATTATTTATTTCATTTCAATCCTTTTGAAAGCAAAACTAAAAACTGAATTTTATACTGAATCTCAGAAATTTTTGTTGAATTATTGTTTGAGATATTACATAAACTATGAAAAATATTTTGTATTTAACATAAGACTTAAATACCGAGCGATTCTGTTTGCAATACTCGATGATAAATAAAATAAAGCGCTTGGTTTTATTAAAAAATATTTTAATATTAATTGCAATTTCGTCATTTACATTTTAAATTAAAGTTGAAGTTTTACCGGAAATGCCAACAAATTAGCAAAATATATATACTAAATTGAACGAAACGATCTAAACAGTATAAGTTTGGTATGACTATCAAAATTTGAAGATTAAAAATGTTTTGTTTGAGAATCCTTTAAGAGACCAGTTACTTAAAATATTTAATTGAAAATTGTAGCGAGCGGTAATACTGCGAACCGGCTGGTCGCCAAAGGCGGCTAGTAATAAAAAAAAAGGTTAAGTGAATTTGATACTGTAGATATATCATATTATAATTATTTACTACAATTACAAAAACAAATATATTCCAATAAGTTTCAAAGTAAGAAATTTGTTTAAAAAAAATAACCAAATAAAAATATTTTAATATTTCAGACATGAACAACGTTCCTAATAAATAAGTTATTTGAAACAAAGAAACAGAAAAAAAAATCTTTAACAATGAAATCCATGCAAATTATTTAAAACAACTTATATTTATAGGTCGTATTGGCCTCGTCGTAGCTTTGTGACTGGAGAGTTCCATGTTCGAAACCCGAATCAATTAATGATCCGACGAATATATCAGCTTGGTGCTAACGTTTTCTGCTAATGTGGAGAGGAAGTTTAGAGAAGGAATGCCTGGAAATGTATCATCATTATCATCTGATCATCATTCAAAATTATAATGTCCTTCCCAAAATAGCTCTCGTAAGCCTCAAGGGCGTTCCCGAATTGGATAGAACCGGAGGGTTTCAGGTTCGAGACCTAATTCCACCGAAGAACCGTCGTGTAAGCGGGTCTGGTGATTGTTAAATCCGTCGGGAGCCAAACGTCCTCCGGCTAGTGTGGTATGGATGTTTGGAAAGGGACTGCCAGCTCAGATGTTGTCCTCGTCATCTGACACGGGTTCAAAATTACGAGATCCGTCCCAAAATAGCCCTAGTGTTGCTTTACAACGAGAAGTTAATATAACTAAAATAAACATCATCAGTGGTTTAAAGAAAACAGAAATTATTGCACATCTACAGTGACAAAGTGGCGCCTGTATATAATTGAAATATATTTTTTTACCCTCAGTCATCATCAGTCACCGACCATACATGACGCCCAGGATTAAGAAAACTGTATAAACGCGATAAAATTTTGTTTTAAAATTCCCCAGAACATCAATTTGTCTCTTGTCCCCAGATTGTTACGCCACTGCTGTAAATTAAATGATGCGGATGGGTAAGAATAACCTGCTCTTTATTCTTCTAAACTGGTTGCTTCAAAATATAGTTTGATCATTACTAATCAAAAGAAATAATAATCTCAGCTCACTTTACATAATCATTCATTGTTCATACATGTTTAGCTGCTCATATTTTTTTTTCATGCAAAATATTCTCTTTGCTCCTTATATCAAGTTATGCCGATGTTGGATTATAATGTCTTTTTCTTAGAAGCTCACTTTTTTTTACCCAAGAACTGTTTTACTAGATAGAATCACAAAATTTTTGAAAATATATTACATAATATAAGTTCTTAATAGCCATAAATTGGGAACTTTACGGTTTTTATTAACCCCTTAATTGTTTTACTTTTTTTATTTAACTAGATGACACTCTCCGTTTCAGAAAGGCGATTGTTTCACTTGACACCTTTATAAACTGAAATTAAATCATTCGTGTGATGACAACTACCGTAAAGTGTCTTACTGGTTCAGTTAAAAATACATAGAATACGTGAGGCTTCCGTAGATAATGTGTAATTTTTGTACCTAAAGTAACCTCTTTCAATGATTTAATTTCAATTTATGAGTTTGGGAAGCAATAATTTGATATTCATATGACGCACGGGTATGACGATTAAGAGGTTTAACTGTGTTATTTTCGATAAAATAAACTAAAATTTTCCTAAAAATAAGGAAATGCGTCATCAAAAGATTTTGAAGATTAAATCTAATGAATCAACTATTGTTTACTAACCTACTCATTCATTTAAAAATACAGGTTTTAATGTAAGTATAAGTAGTCCTTCTTATTACTTTATTTATTTGCAAGAAATTCAAAATGGTCACTCTAATTTCCTTAGTTGAATATCACATGAATAAAATACAGCTTCAAAGATGTGATTTTTAAATAGGAAGCGTTCTCTCAAATAAATGCATGAAACACTAAATTTAATTTAAGCTTATATTTTTTTATGGTAGTTAGAAGTGCTTATAACCCTGAATGCTTAGTTACCATTCTATTATGATGAAAGCATTTTGAACCCTTTATATTATGATGAAAGCACTTTTTTCTCGCCCTCCACAATTGAAACAGACTTCTTACAATTTCAAAATTTTTGGTATTCTAATTAAGTTTGCTCTTCAATATGAATCAGTTGTTTAAAAATATTTCACCTTATTTTCATTTCTAATTTCTTTAAATCATGTTATGTGAAAAGGTATAAAACCAAAGAATCTCCCTGAATAAACAAAATAATATTCTGATTAAGTTTGACATTTAAATTAAATGAGTCATTTAAAAATATTTCATCTTAATTTCCTTTCTCTTATAATTTCTTTAAATCATGTCATGTGAATAGGCCGATAACCAAAGAAACTCCGTGAATAAACAAAATCTCGCATGATTTTATTTTTCTTTTTTCTTAAAAACGGTTTTTTAATATTTGGAATCATATCTTACTGTAGTATAAAGAAAATTAAACTGTTAATAAGTATATTCTATTAAAAAACATTTCTTTGAAATAATCTCTTAGAATTATCGTTTCATTAGCAGTTTTAGCTTCTCAACTCAACTAAACACTTGGAAGAGACTGAAATTATTGATCGTGAATAAAGATAAAAATATAAAGGAATTAGTTGAAAATTTTTATTATAAACCTATATATGTAAGCATTATTTTATGTGAAGCAGAATGCAGTTTGAAGACAGTGAAGAGACTTGCTATTTCGTAACGTCGTTTTATTTCATTTTTAAGAAGCAGGCATATGTACAAGCGATGAGCACACGGAACGATACAGAAAAGGAATGAGGAAAAAGCTCTTGGTCATTTTATCCCTGGTCTTATATAACCTATGATTTTGATAGGGAAAACATTTCTTCATAGTGCTAATATATTAAGAGATTTCGATAGGGATTTTCGTTACACGCACGGAGAAGGCAGGGGAAACACAGGGAGATTTAAAAAAAGAATTTGCCTCATCAGCGGTATTTTGCCTCTTCACGCGGAGTGTGGGAAAGTTAAACTTTTAGCTGATTCAGCAATTTAACAAAGCTTCTCTTGAATTAATTAAGTAGAGACAGTGGAATTGGATCACGAAATAAGAGAATATTTTAGAATAAAGTTACTATGGGAT
>JAPMOR010119363.1:565317-657254 GCA_026543865.1 Argiope aurantia | reverse complement strand
CTCATGTAACTTCAAAACAGGAAGTTAATCGAACTATGCTAAACTAACCAAATAGCTCTCATGTAACTTCAAAACAGGAAATTAATCGAACTATGCTAAACTAAGCAAATAGCTCTTATGTAACTTCAAAACAGGAAGTTAATCGAACTGTACTAAAATAAAACGATCTCATATACATTAGCGGGTTTTGACAATATGAAGTTTCAGATTTAAAAATGTTTCGAGGACCCTCCCTCTATCTAGTGTCGTAAATTCACCATTAACTTAGAATCGCAATGCATAATGCATAGTCTCCGCTTTAAAGACTCAGGGAAGAGGCGAATGCCTCTAGCGTCTATGCTGAAAATCGTCTTCGCCCGTATATGCATTTATTTATTAGTTGCCTCCGACTTAATTTTATGCATTAGATTAAACCATGTTCTGAAATTCCACGAAAATTATTAGAGGACAAGAATTTTAACTGAACCGTGGTCAGATATCAGATAGTATGAACGATATTAACGCTGACATGCAACTCTTCAAACTTTCAGATAGACACAAACAAGCATGAGAGCTTTAATCAGCAATCAACTATAAAGGGCTTCAAATTCTGCAAACAAGACGAATTTCTGATGAAACCAACCTTCGACATTCGATCTCAGATATCGAACAGTTGCCATTAGGCAATCGTAGAACTAAATGCTTTCGTAACAAAGAGAAAAAAAAATTTCATAGAAATTTCATTTCATGATCCTAAAACCTTAGCTATAGAAATTATGTAACGAAATTAGAAAAATATGGAAGCATAGATTTATGCAATTATCAGTATAAACATGAGGTAATAGTTACTACTAATATCCGATTAATCAAGTTCGGAGCTCTACTTGATAAGCAAAATTTTAAATTCTCATGAAAGTATGAAATAAAATCAATAAAATTTGAAAGGAAGGACTATGAATAGATATTTTTATATTTTTCCTTTTGCTTATCTTTGTAGTCTCACCCTCTGAAATGAAGTTGGACGTTACTGAAAGAGCATCATAAAATATAAAATTTCCTAGGTCTCAGCAGCAAAGATACATTTTATTTAAAAAAATGAATTATTTGTTTTCTTAAATCCCGTTATTACAGGAAAAGAAAAAAAAAAGTCTGTCATAGCAAGCACACAGTGAAAAAGTTCCAAGTAATTCTTACTGCTTTGTAAGATTCCCCTCCCCTCTTTTCATTCCCCCCCCCCCCCTCAGCCCTCAACTAAACCACGTTTCTTCCCTCCAATTTCATTCTCAAAACAAGCCTTCAGGCAATGGAACAAAGCTATTTGCTTTTTTAAAATTAGTCTAATGTAAGTTTTTTTTTCCATTGTAATTTTAATAACACATATAGGTTTCAAACATGTAATGTTGTTTCACAAATCGAACTGTAATTACACAATAGGACATATTTTTCATGTATTTTAGAGATCTGAGCTTTCATACAGAAATATTTGTTTAGTGTCATTAGCAAGGACCTAGTCTATTCTAGAGTTATGATTAATTTAAATGACTCACCGAGCTCTGTGCTTGTGATAACTCCATTTTCAACAACAACAACAATAAAAAAAAATCAATGCAGGAATTTTTTTTAAAAAAGGGATTTCCCCTGAATTCGCATCAGCACATGGTTTTCGAGAAATTGCCAAAAATAAATCTTTTTATGATTTTATGACGTAAAAGAGAATTTTTGCGAATTTTAAATTCAAATTATATAAATTAGATTAGGGCAATAGTTTTTATTTAGTTCATGATGAAAAATTATGATCGGTTATTGAAAAAACATTACTGACTCCCTCTTCATTTATATTTTAGTTAAATTAATTTAAAAAAATCAAACTGTAGGATTGTTTTCAACCAAACCCAATTATTTTATCGTCAAATTTGGTTACTTGAAGTATAGTGATCTTTCTACTAGATTCTGCAATAGCATTCTTAAATCATCCGTTACTGTTAAGTGACTAGCAGTTTTGGATAATCTCAACATTTATAATGAAATTATGATAATTGGATAATTTTATATTTCTTTAATGTCGGGATTTTCAGCAGTTACGGAAGCATATAAAGTGTTCAAAAATGTTTCAGACTTCGAGGGCTAGTTACAGCATTTCACATCGTATTTTTCTTTTATTTTGCCTATTTTAGTTTCTTTATGTGGTCATTTCGCACAGTAATATGTGGTTTCGTTTAATAAATTAAGATGCAACGAATGACGTTTCTTATTGATTATCTTTAACTATTACGAAATACCTATGCTTAGCTTTATCTAAACTACATGGTCAGAATATTTATGACTTATGTGAAAATAACATAAGAATAGTTTAATAATAAGCATATTTGCTCATTATTTTATACGTCACTGAAATAATTCAAAGACAAGTCATGGGTATTTATTAAACAACAAAAAGAAAAGAAGATCGAATTAAAAGGACTGAAGATGCATGAAAGTACTCTAGTGTTGAAAGCTTCGCTTACAATGTATGTTAAATTATCAAAATTTTCAGGAAATTTTCAGTTGATTACTTTGTGCTGCATTAACTTCGAAGATACTACGTATATAAAGCTTTGACATTGAATGCACTAAATTTACTAGTCCCTTTTTCAGTGGCGTATCAAGAGTAACTGCCGCTAGGGGTCAGAGTATAATTATTTCCTACCTTCAGTTTCGTCGTCAATGTTTTAGTAAATACAAATGATGACATTTCACTTTAAAAAGTAACTAGTGGTGCCCAGATCATCTATATCCTCCTTGCTACGCCACTGAATTCCTTTCAAAAGAAAAAAATATTTTTAAAAGAATTCGATTAAATATTTTAGTTCAAGGTTTAACAAATTTTTAAACCTCGCGATCCACTTTTTGGAAACCGATCCTCTTCATCCTCAGAGCAATGGATTTTTCTCGATAGGAAAAGTGCACTTTCTTTACGAAAGTGGTTATATGAGTCAGAGAGAAACTTTTGTGGCGGAAAAAAAACAATTATTATTAAATATAGCTTTACAAAAAAAAAAAAGTCTGTTGTATATGGCTAGATGAATATTTTAAGCCAACGGGGATTTTTTGCAAATTGTGAAATTTAAGATTTTGTTGTATTCCCACAGTTGGGAAACCCTGTTTTAGATATATCTCTTCTTATTAGGAAACCACATTACATAGATTTTTTTTAGTTATGTTTACTATTTTATTATAATAAACCAGCGGGAGTGGTCTCCGCAAAACTTTCTCGCTTATTCTCTAATAAACTTCTCATGCCAGAGAACGCCTTGCATACTTTAAAGTTACGAAACGTAAATGTATTTACATAAAAGTTACGAAATATACTTTCGGCTAGAATTTAGCATTTTTACTAATTCTACCGTGTCATCATTTACGAGTTTTTTGGCGATTAATCCCTGGCAAGCCGTTAATATTATCCGAAAATCGAATTTGGGCTTTAGATGCATTTTTCTCAATCGATTGAAGCAATGATTTGACACAAACTTGCACTTGCAGTCACAAAATCTCGTACCAAATTTGAATATTTAAATCAGTGCGTTTTTGAATTATCAGCTTTACATGTTTTTGAAAGTGCAGATCGACACACAATCAACCCTTTGTTGGATTTGGCTCAAAATTTGACAGGTGTTTACACTATAGATGTTAAATCTTTGCACGAATCTTATCTATCTAGCTCTCTTTGTTTGGTAGGTATCGTGTTAACTTATATTGGGACAGCCGGACAGACGAACTTCCTCTGAACAGATTTTATACAAAATTTGATAGAAATACGCAAATTTGGTGTGAGGACCGTGTACCAAATTTTAACCGTCTTGCTCAAAGCATTTCTGAGTCATCTTTATCACAGACTGACTGACTGGCAGACGTTTCCCAAAAATGTGTTTTTCGAATTCGGAGAGATCTAAAACGTGGAGATTCATCAAAATCTTGGGTTCGAATTTTTTAACGATTACTCTACTTTCTCTATACTACGTATGCGAGAAAGTAAAAATGAAATGAAAACCCTTCAATAACTGAGAAGCATTATTGGAATCGTGCAATAATAACGCATTTTTAGATGCATTTCAATACCTTCAAAGGTAGAAGAGTTACGGTAGCTAATTAATGAATTTCAAATATAGAAAACTTTTTTTAAAAAATTGCTCATAACATTATTTATTTCGTTTGAAAAAGATGTACTGTATTTCGAAACTTCAGACTTAATATTTTTCAAATATATATTTATTCCGAAATTCTATAAAATAGTGATATATTTTCTCACAACTAAATTAAAAATTTTTGAAGTGTCTTTTTTTTTTCTTTCTTATGTTCTCTTTTTTTTCTCCACGTGGCTAATTACTCCTTTGAATTTTAGTCACATTTTAAAGTACATTAAATTTTTATGCTGGCCTAATATTTCAAATATCTCTTTCTTTTCTGTTCACTTTTTATCTCCAAGTGGCTAATGACCCATTTTGATTTTATTCAATTTTTTAAGTAGATAATTTTTTGACACCATAATATTTTAAACATCTAAATTTAAAATAATTATTCTTGGGATATATATTAATTATATATAAAGTTTTTGTTATTTTATTCACTGAAATGTAAAGCATCAGAAAATAATTTCGGTGCAAACGCAGACTAACTTATTTATTTAAAAGTGAATGACAAAAATTTTCTATATTAATTATATAGAAAATTTTTGTTATTTTATTCACTAAATATATGAAGCAACTGAAAATATTATAGGTGCAAAAGCAGACTAACTTCTATAATAAAAAAAAATATGACAAATGGAAACGTAACGTTCAAAGAATAATCCAGCTATAATTTATTAAATTAATAACTTTAATTTCCCCTCTTGCTCTTATAACAGTTAGGTTTAATTTTATAATATTAGTACAATGTATTATACAATATTAGGAACTATATTGTACGAGATGGCTTCATTATTGTACATGCATATACTTTTAAGATTAATATTATATTTTATATTACTTCAGCTTTGAATAAACATTTTTCAAGGATTACTTATGAGAAATGAGGAAATGTGTTCTACAGCAAAGGAACATCTACCTCTGTTTTTCTTGTGTTAAAGTGTAGGTAAGGTGAAGCTTAGTGAATGAGAAATACAAAGTAAACGAAGATGAAATGGGTGACAAAATAATGACTAGGATTTTTTTTCATTATTTATTTATTTAATATTTGATAAATACCAAGATTACTAACTTTTTATTCTACGCGATTAAAAGTTTTAGGAATATTATGATTTTTTAAGTAAGCTTAAGGGAATGCTAGTGATGTTGTAAGACATGATATATAAATATAAGATGTATGAAGATAAGATCTCAAATATGAGAAAAACTGAATAGTAAAGCTATATACAGGGTGTTTCAGTGAACCGTTTCAGAACTTCTAAGAGGGGTAGGGTACATCCTGACGAACAAAAATCATATACCCATGGGCAGTCAGAAATGTTTTACTGACGCGGTAGATGGCGTTGTGCGAAAAGTCCGAGCTTTCGTGCAGGGAATCTTCATTTCGCACAAGAACACCTAGTAGGATGGATGATTACACGATCGCAAAGTTAGCCGATATGCATTTGGTGTACGGGGCTGCAAATTGTAGTGGACCAGCCGCACAGCGTTTGTACGTGGAACGATATCCGACGAGGCGTATTCCCAGTCATAATTTCTTTGCAAGACTGCACCAGAGGTTAGCTGAGACAGTTTCATTAGAAAGAGCACACAGGGACAGGGTAAGAACAACACGGACTGCAGACGCCAAACAGAATGTGCTGCAGCATGTACAGGGGAATCCAAGAAGTGTAGAAAACTCAGTCGGGGTTTCCCATTGCAGCGTCTGGAGGATTCTCCGAGCAGAAGCCATGCATCCGTTTCACGTGCAGCGTGTCCAGACACAGAAACCGGAGGATTATGTACCTCGTATTGCTTTCGCACAGTGATACCTGTGAAAATGTGCTACAAATCCCCTTTTTCCTGCTGCAGTGTTGTTTTCCGATGAAGCATCCTTCACAAGGGAAGGAATTTTCAATACGCATAACGACCATATCTGGGCGGTCGAGAACCCTCATGCAATACGACGTCGTGCAGCACATAATCGATTTTCGGTTAATGTATGTGCCGGTATTGTGGGAGATCACCTCATCGGACCTTACCTGTTACCGGATCGTCTAACCGGACCTACGTGCTTGCTCTTTCTGCTGCAAGTATTGCCACAACTTTTGAGAGATGAACAGATTTCTGCACCGACGCAACAGACAATGTGGTTCCAACACGATATAGCCCCTGCCCATTATAGCGGAGATGTTCGTGACTACCTGGATGTCACATTTCGTCAACGGTGGATCGGACGTGGGGGTCCCGTGCGTTGGCCTGCTCGGTCACCCGACTTATCATGTCTTGCTTTTTATTTCTGGGGTCATATGAAATCGCTAGTTTATGACACCCCTGTTGACACTGCTGAGGAGCTCGTTGCAAGAATCGCAGTAGCTGCCGGAGAGATTCGAAATATGCCTGGAGTATTCTAGAATGTTCGGATGCCCATGCGTCGGAGATGTGAGACGTGCATTGTAACCCGTGGAAGAAACTTCGAACACTTACTTTAATCCATGTACCTTTTGCTTCTTTTCATGTATTATTAAAACAATTTCTCATTTACGGTCTCTTTTCTTTATGGTGCTTCTGTGTACAACACCGCTTCAGGAAAGCATTTCCAACCCCACATTGCTCTATGATTTCGAGTTGTCAGGATGTACCCTACCCCTCTTAGAAGTTCTGAAACGGTTCACTGAAACATCCTGTTTATATATATCGGGTACCATATAACCTATAAACGATATCTCCGCACCGTATATCCCTAATATTTCGCCCATTTTTTACCTCTTGAGCGACATCTATCCCAACCACATTTCCTAAAATCAAATTTTGAAAATCCAAATTTATATATAAAAATATTTTATAAACTTTACAGATTTTTAAAATTATATAATAAGTTCTTTTGTATTTTTATAAATTTATAAATGCGTTTTGTAGAGGGACCAAACGAATCAAAAATATTTATTGGACAAAACTATTTAAACTTTACAACAGCCAATGAAAAGGAGCTTTCTGAGTGACGTAGGAAAGTCAAGAAGCCGAGGTGCGTGTGCTAGTGTTGATGATTTTGTTGTCATATGTCAGAAGTCTTAAGTTGTACCGGGAGTGGGAAGTGGGCTAGTGTTTGAGAAACAGAAACAAAACTAATTTACTTTGGAGTTCTCTTCTTTCCTACATAAGATGGGAGTTTTTAATTCTTTAGGACGTTGTTTACCTGTTTTCTTTTCTTTACTTTTTACAGAAATAACCATTGCGGACCAAAGATTTGACATCGTTGAAACAAGTAAGTACCATGATGCTCGTGTGACAGGTGGTTTTTAACATAAAAAAAAACTTTTTAAAAAAATTTAACCGGGTTTGTTTTTAACGACAGTTAAATAAATTTTTGAGAGTTGTATCGATTGATTTAAACAGAATTTCAGCTAAAAGATTCTTTTATATATTTTATTTTCTATGGTTCGTTTAAAAAGAGAATAATACTAGAAAATTCAAATATTTTTCTATAAACATTTTTTTATAATTTTTTATTACTTTTAACTTGAGTTCATTTTGCAATTATAAATTGTGATATCAATGAATTTTATATTATTTTAACTTAAAACAAGGAACTTCGGATTTCATTTTGATCGTTGTTCCACTAGAATACTTTTATTATTTTCTCTAAATTATTCATTTGCTGGATTATTTAAGGCCAAATTTTCAAGTTTGCATTTCTTCGTTACCATTTTTTATATTATTTTTCATTGATGATTCAATTAACTAATAATTATTTGTATATTTAAGAGGTGACTACCGGTAAAAATTAAACGTGCAAAAATCCTATCATTTTCTGTCTGATTGAAACGGATAGATTTTAATAAGCATCTTAATTACTGGTTTATTTAAATTTAAATTTGTAGTTTCCTTAATTTTTCATCTTGATTTTTTCTTTATTTTTTCTTTTTAATATTTATTTCATTATTAATTATTTTTATATTTTTAGCTTTCAATGGGTAAAAGCCAAACGTGCAAAATCGATCCTTTTCAGTCTGTTTGTGTCTAAAGATTTTTAAAAATATCATTTTATTGCATTTATTTCTTTTGTAATATTTAAAACTTATAATAACTTTTTATGGAAAATTTAATTTTTTTAAAAAGCTAAGAAATATTTAATTAATCATATTCAATTTTGTCTTACCTTCAATAGTTGTATATTTTATCATATTATGAATTTTTCTTTATAAATTTGACATTTAATTATTAAATGGTGGAAAAGTTGTAAAATGTAGATTTTTAAAAAGGAAATTATAAAAGATGCATAATATGTGGTATTTTCTGAATATTGCATGGATTTGATTACTGAAATATACATAAAAAAAGTTATATCTTTTAGTGAAGTTGAACTGAGCAAACATGCATTTCAAATTTTCTGCAACACTTGTCATTTATTTTATTTCTTCTTTTATTCTAATTGATATTGTTCTGGAAGTTTATTAGATGTATTGTCTTCATTTAAACTGAGTCTATTTGTTAGACATTACCTGTGATCAATATGGATTTCAGAATAAAAAATGATATTCTAAATTGTTTTATTCATAGAATTCATCGAAGATGTGTGTCCTTACAATGATACTTTGGAGTTATTTCTCTCAGCTACTGGAATGCGGTCTGCTCTCAGACTGAAAAATATGATGACTAAAGGTTATAGTAACTGCACTATTGTTATTTATAGTGCTTTGACTGGTGTGATTGTTAACTTGGATGCTGGTCCTTACAGACCTGATGCTGTATATGAAGGGTGTAAAGATTATATTCAGGTAAATGGTATGCTTAAATAAAATGAAATTGAGATGTATCAATTATTTTATGCAATACTTACAAGATATTATAAGTACTGGTAAATATTCCCATTATTTTAAACGTATTCCTATAATTGTTAAGTTTTTAGATTCTAATAATTTTACATTAAAATTATTATAAATGTTATCTTGGCTCTTACATTTACAAATGTCGGTACTTATGTATTAACGCCACCGCAGCTACAGATTTGGCGGTTTTTAAGTGTTGTGTGCGAACAACAGGATTGCTCTTTATTAGCGCATTAGTGCAAAAAACGCCAAATCTGTAGCTGCGGTGGCGTTAATACGTAAGTACCCAAATGTCTTCAAAATTTTATTTTGTAAATTGGAGTTTCAAGAAGATATGAAAGTATGAAAATATTTAATTCCATAAAGTTAAATTTTCACAAAGTTTAAAAAAAGCTTTTGAATTGTTTATTTCAAGCTAAACTATTTCATTCTTAATATTCTCTTTAACATTATTGCATATTCAATGTTTTTTTATTGATATTTCGTAGATTATTATAGAAATATGCAAGATATTTTTGCTTATTTTCAGCAAAAGAAAATACACTGAATGAAATTAGTCACTTTATTAATTTATTTCCTCTCATATGTAATTTATATAGCTTCTTATGATGCATAATTCCTTTATTGGCAACTTAGTAATACCTATTTATCACTTCCATTGTTAGATCTTTAGCTATAAAAGGACAATTTGTATGAAGATAAAGATTTTTCATGGTCTGAATAAGTTGCAACTGCTCATAGAAATCGAGATGTAAAGAACAGTTTTATAATTATAATCTATACAGCTTTTTATTATTACATAATTTATTACATTAATTATGCAAGCAGTTATGTGTTGCAGTATTCTGAAATGATCAAAAACCAATGATTTCATTGTGAAAAAATATTGAAATTAATATTTTCAGATTCCAAGAACTGCATTGTAAAATACAGCAAATCACTTTCAGATTATATTGCTTTGATATGATAACATAGCTTGACTTTGATATAATAACACATTTTTTTAACCTGCAATGTTATTTTCTAAAATTTTGTCATGATATATTCATTTTGGATGCATATTTATGTATTTTGTACAATTGAGTAAATTTCAATTGTTTTAATAAGTTACAAAATTGTAACTGTTAATTAGTTTGATTTTGATTTTTTTAATGACCAATTAAAAAAATGAATCGGTAGTTCTTAAATTTTTTTTCATTTTAAATAGCTCTTAAATTATAATAAAAAGCAAATGTAGTTAATACAAATGTGGTAATTCTTTGTCTTCACTTATACTTTTATATGTTATTCATGAAATATGCTCTGATTTATCCTTAAAGCTGGTACCAGGCTACAATAAGACAAGAAATTATAATGATAAAGCAACATCTCTTGTATCCGATGGCAATAAAATAGTGTTCAGATTCTTAAAAACATATAATGGAGATTACTTGGAGAGAAGCTGCATCATTCTTACAACTGCCTATAAAAGAGGTGATTATATTTAATTGACATAGTTTTAAGTGTATATAATGAGAAAAAAATATATTGAAAGCTGTGAAAACATATAAATTCATTATTAGATAATGAATTTCTTTTGTTTTTAATGCTTTTGTCTTTAATGCATTTTTGTCTCTTTGGTAAATTATATATGTCCACAGCACAACCTGAATTGTCGCTCCCTCATATTTGTTACATTCCGTCTTTTTCTTTTTAATAATTTGTTTTTATTTTATTAAATAATTTGCTTTTTGCTACTTTCAATTCCCCCCCGTACTTAATATAGAGAAGGGTTTTTTATACAATTTATATTTTTTATTGTTTTTGATTGATTATGTTTTAAATATGTATATATACAGACACAACATTAATGCTGTTATGCAACACTAATATTGTCATTGTGTCAACATCTTGAAGAACTTGTTGTGGTAAAAATACAAAAGGTCTTTTATTGATGTCTTCAAATCATTTACAAAATTTTTAGATAAAGATGATGAAAGGTGATAACTAGTTAGGATAACATTCTACGGTTCTTCAACTCCCTAATCTTTATGTGGAAAATGCAGCATTTATAGCAGCAAATATTATCTGGTAAGTCTCCACTTTAGAAAGAGGAATTAAAATTTGTGCTTTGGCTTTATACTTTTCAAAACAGGGAAATCCCATAAAAATAGTTCATTCAGCAAGTTTGTTGGTCTGTTGATGCTGCTTTTAATCTCGGACAGTGAAAGTAAAAATTATTTGATTTTGAGAGCAATGGGAAATCTTTGTGAAGAGTTTTGTATATCACATAAGTAGAAATAATTTTTTCTTCTTATTAAAGTAGGTTTGAAAATAGGTAGAAATGTTTGAAAATAAGCAGCATAAGAAAGAATTATCAAGTATATATGCTGGCATTCTGTAAATCTTTAAAAATAATATTCCATTTGTTTCCTTATAGCTTGTAAGAAAGGTTTTTAATGTCGGCATTTCTTTCTTTTTATTTTTTATGTTAAAATATATTTTAAAAAGTACATATTTAACCTCATGTAAAAATTTGGAATCTATTTTTAACAATAAACAGTTTTAGTAGTTATATCTTTAAATGCAAGAACTTATTCTTAAATATGCTTTTTACCTGTCAAGACAAAAAAAAAAAAAAAAAAGGATTGTGTACTTTAGCGGGAAACAGCTACATTTCACTTGTGTTAAAACTTATTTAAACAGCTTTCATTGGTTAGCATGAATTAAAACCGATTAATTCCAGAGGTGAGCAAATCAACTAAATGGGCTTCCTTTAAATGTTGTAAAAAGAAAAATAAGATTCACCAGCAGTTTTCAGACATCTGATTGAGAATACCATGATATTTGTTAGATTATCTATCAGGTAAAGGTACTCTTTGTTAAATTTTACTTAGAGCAGTTAGGTATTTTGAGAATTAATGATATAATTTTATAAAATGGAATTTTTCCATAGTTTTTTAGCACTGTTAGTATTATTATAATTAGCTTATCAAACAAAATAAAATAATGATATTTTAAATTATATCCAAACTTTCTGAGAACTTCAATGACCTTAGGGCAGAATCTTGTTTGTGAGGTCAAAAGATCTGCCTAGCATGTGTATGTAGTTCATATGTCATCATGGATGAAATACCGTCATATTACTTTAGAAATTTGAAGAACTGAATAAATGGCCAGTTTCTTCCTTCAGGATTATGATTCTAATTTGCAGAATCTGTCCCTACTAACTGTTATGGGCTGTTGACTGTAAACAAATGAATAAAATTTTTCTATAGATTTATAATTGTTTTTAAAAAATTCGCAAAATTAATTTTTTTATTAATTATAATATTTAATTATGATGAGATATTTTTTTAATTTGAATACAGTGGTGGAAAAAACTTTGAGACCACATGTGAAATTGAAAACTAAAGAACTACTAAAAAAAGATACATTAAATAGTATATACAAAACAAAAACATAAAAATTTCTTTATGTTATTTTTAAAAGAAATTAATGTAATTATACATTATACTCAAATGGGTTTTTTTCATAACATAAAAGAGTGGGAAAAACTTTGAGACCACAAAGTTAAATATTAATTAAATGTACAGCATTACAATTTTTAGTACTTCGTGTGTTTTCCTTTCACACGAATTACTTCTAAAAGACGATTCTGGAAGGATTTTGCTAGGTTTTTGCATGTTAGAATCGGTATTTTATCCTATGCTTTTAAAATAGCAGCTCTGAGTTCAGACACAGAATAATATTGTTTACCATTTTCATACACCATGCGTGCAAGGATACCCCATATGTTCTCTAAGGGGTTGAGGTCTGGACTTTTGGCCGGAAAGTCCATAAAACTTGTATTATTTTCAGTTAGCCAAGCAATAGTTGGAGCAGACTTGTGCACTGACGCATTATCTTGTAGCAAAATCAAATTTTGATCCATAAGTTCATCTCTTAATGGAACAAAATTGTTCGCCTGTATATCTTGATAGTCAAGAGTTCATATTACCTTTAGTGAACACAATATCAGTCTTACCTCTAGCACTGAAACCTGCTCAAACCATGACGGATCCACCCACTTGAACTCGCTTTGAAAAATGCGTAGCATCCTGTCTCAAATCATGCCAATACTTTCTTAAACCATCAGGTCCATCTAGGTTAAATTTCTTTTCATCCGTGAACACTATTTTTTCGCCACAAGTTGGGTTTTAAAACATTAGATGTTGCAAAGTTCAATCTTACTGCAATATGACGTTTTTCAAGTCTGGGTTTACTTTTGAATTTTGCATATTTGATGTTTTCCGTATTACACAGAATATTTCTAACTGTTCTAGCCGTAACTGGGAGCTTAAGTGTCGATTTTATTGCTGCAGAATGTGCATTGTCTTTAACAGCCATCCTTATAACACTTCTTTTCATTCTGGTTGACAGTTTTGATGGCCTTTCTCCTCTATTTTTTTGTATCATATCTGCATGGATCTCAGAGAAAATGATGAACCACAGTTGTAGACCTCTTGATTTTGCTAGCAATTTGACTTTCACTCATTCCGCTTCTGCGAAATTCTAAGATTTTCCCTTTTTCAATTTCAGTCAGTAATTTTCCGCTACTCATAGTCTCAGTTGCGTGAACACTCAAAGAAATGATTAGAAAGTGTTTCTTTTAAGTCTCGCAACTGTCCCGCACAAAATCGTGCAAAAGTTACGTCATCTCATTATGCAAATAATCACTCTTTAAAACTGGCCTCAAAGTTTTTTCCATTTCATTACATTACACATTTTTCCTTTATAGCTACAATAAACGTATTTTAAATTCTAAATTCATTTTTTTTATTTATTACATTTTATATATGTGTAAATGTAAATTAAAAAAAGATTTGCATTTTTGAATCCAAAAAAAAAAAAGTTCAATGGTGGTCTTAAAGTATTTTCCACCACTGTATTAAGTGATAAATTAATCTCAGCTAAATGAAAAGTGACATTTAAGCATATTTTTAAGTAACATAAAATAATGCTCCTTCTTACCACATGTTTACTTAACTCTTAATACTACTATTAAATTGAAGCAAATAAAAGTTTTGCAATAAATATAACTGCTGTGTTTTTATTATTTTATAAAATTTATTGAACTGTATTCTGTTATATGTAGGTAATGGCAGATGCTCTGATAATGAATTCATGTGTGGTTCTGGTGAATGCATTTGGAAAGAATTCCAGTGTGATGGACAATTAAACTGCCCAGATGGAAGTGATGAGTTTGGTCCTAGAAGTAGGATATGCAGTATCCAAGGTTTGAAGTTTCTCAATATTTTGCAGTATCTTTTATTTTTTAAAATCTTTTATTCTATTCTTTGTTCCAAACTTATGTTTCCTTTTTCAAAGAGATAAACATATTGTTACGGATCACCGATTTCGCCTGTAGGGGGTGTATGGTATGAAAACACAATCAGCAGGTCTCAGTAGAAAACAAAGATGACAACTATATACAGCCGGAGGAGATCCTCGGGCCTTCGTTCTACGGTCTCTGCAAACGGCTGAAGTTCTCACTGTCTCCTCGCTTTAGCTGTTTCCAACTGCCGACTCACTATTAAACGGCTGGCTACTCCACGGACGATACGACGCTGCTACCTCAATAGACAACAGGACTCGGTACACAGCCCAGTTCAGCTATAGCTTGGGTTCCACACAACGCTGGCACTCCGCCCTCTTCTCTATCCTCTCGAAGACTCGTTACTCGTCTACGATCCTGATCTGGTTCACTACAACTCCTCACAGTAAGATTTGGCAGTTATGGAGCACCCGCCTCGCGTAGCGAGGCTATTTTCTTCCTTGCAAAAAATTGGACTTGACGTCCGAGTTTTGCCTTTAACTGGTGAATTCTTGGATCCAAATAAGGTCTTCCTGTAACCGAGTTGCAGAGACTGGGAGCGGGAGAAAGGGAGAGTTCTCTTGACCAATAGGGAGGCTGCCTGTCTATGGAGTAGGTGAGGGTGAGGTTATCTGGATTTACTAGGTTGCAAGGGTCTGTTGGTAGATAAACTATTGCTCTTGTGGAGCGAATCAGAAACTTGCTTTAAGTAGGTGGGCGGGTGAGCTGGGAACTATTCGAGTAGGGCATTCAGGAGGATAAGTTTTCGTTCTTTAGATTTTGATTCTTTTAATTTGGTTGCTGCTGTCAGGAGTCCGGGGAATTCTATTATTAGCTTTTTGATTTCTTTAAATGCTTCAATTATTTCATGGATTTCCGAGATGTTGGCAATGGAGATATGGGCTGCTGTAGATGGATTGTACTCTTTTGGTTGTCGCTGACATCGAGGCCTCTGTTGTGGTGTAGGTGGATTCTGGGTTATGGTGGGATTATTTTCGGGAATTCCCTTTCTGAGGGTCTCGGCATACGATCTTCTGGGTCCTATAGCTGGTGTTGTAATTGGGTAAGCAGGACACCCCTTCCACGAAGCCATGTGCCCTAACCCTTTGCAGTTAATACAGGCCGGCTCTGGGATCCTCTCCTTGATATTATATTCCGTCGTCATGTGCTTTCGATTTCATTTGATGCAGCGCGGATTGCATCTGCAATTCCGCGCGCTGTGATGAAAGCCTGAGCACCTAAACACATCGTGGCTTTTGCTGGTATCCTGTAAGTTTCTACTATTATTCTCATGTAGGACTTAGGTTGTAGATTAGGCTTAGGTTGTAGATATTATTGTAGTTTCCGATTTTCTTAATTTCTACCAGGAATATGGGGTGGAAGGTCTGGGTTCGGAAGTTTTTTAACTGTGAGATGCGTCCTGTAGTGAAATTTAGATCCTCTATTTCTCTTTTAAATTCATATTTGTCATGATTTCCTGGCAGTCCTTGGATTATAACTTTTATGGGCCTATCGGTGGAATCTTCTGAAATAATGTACTCTTTTTTCTCTTTTTATTTAGGATTTCGATTATTCCTAATCTGTCCGAGCCTGAAGCTGTAGTGATTTTGATGAACCCATTTGGGAGCTTGTTATCTGTACCGGGAAATTTCCAGCATATTTCTTGTTGGATTAAGTTATAATCCTCAGTTAATTTTAGATGAATAGGGGGAGATTTTCTTTGTTGTTGGGCCACATCTCCTAATATTTGGAACTTGTTGGTGGTATCTATTGTTGTGTTTTCTATTGAGCTTTTTCTGTTTGCTGCATGCTTTTTATGTACTGGTTGAAAGGGCTACTCCAATTCTATCTCATCAGGGTTTTCGGGGTCTGTCTGTTTTTCTATCTTTCTAGGCTGTTCATCATCACTTTTTGAATGCAGCATTCGTTCCACTGATCTAAAGTGCCAATCTGGTGATCTGCGGGAAGATTGTAATGCTGAGTTAAGGATTCGGACTGCTGCCTCTGGGTTTGAAATGTAAGCTTGTGATGCTGAGGAATTTCTACTTGAGCGTCCGCTCTCACTTCTACCGTCCTCTTCCATGGCTGAAAACGGAATCAGAAAAAAATGACGACTCCTCGCAGCTTGAGACTGCCGGCCTTTTATAGTTCCTGGGAGGTGAGCCGGGAGTCTTCTAGGCCAATCAGGCGTATCTCTGTTCCTAATGGACTGATCATTAAAATCCTCGAAGTTTCCAGCATTATCCATTTTGTCGCCAAATAGTCGCCAAGTTTGTTGCCAAGCTCTGGGATCACTGGCTCGGCACCCGAGCAGCATCCAATACAGATGATTGTAAATCAGTCTTTCTGGTGATAGAACCTACCGTGCTGGAAAGCAACTTTAAAGGCTTGTAACAATATTCTGCATGTTACCAACAGGATACAAAGTGATACAACTTTTAGTGATAATGCATTAATATTTTATGAAATTCATTATTTCAACATGTTTTGGAGAGCATAATAGGTACAAATAATATTTATGACTGATTCTTCTCTTTTGAACCACTAGGTGCCAACTATTAAGATTATAAATGTGAAATGTGGTATTCATTCTCAGTATTTTATTTTTATGTTATATTCCATCTGTATGTTTTTTCCCCACAAAGAACATTACACTTAACATTTGTTTTAAAAAAAAGTTTCATTTTTAGTTACTAGTTAGTCATCCATGCAGGTTTGTTAATTAAGCACTACCCTCATAAAAAGTAAATTTAATGAGTAACATTTCTTATTTATGAATAATTAAAAAAAATCTTAGATATTAACTGAAAATATTTTCAGTATTGCTCGAGCATATAAATGTAATATGTAAATTATATGTAAATATATGTAAATTTTTTATTATAAGCCTATAGAAAAGAATATAATTTCAAATGTCTAATTTAATTTTTAATAGATATTTTATAACTTATATTTGAGATGACATTTGCAAGTTAAAATATGACAAAATTGTAGAGGAAAAGGGAAGTATAGTTGAATTAAATGTTTATCATGTTTAGGGAAGTTTTGCTAATGTACATACAACATTCTGTAAATTTATCATTTTGAATATTTAATATGCAATCTAATAAAAATTTAAAAATTATATTTAATATATAAAAAAGTTGAGTTTTTATTAAATATTTTGCTGCCTATCATGATAGCAACTGAATGCACATTTTTTATATTAAATGTTAAAATGAATCAAAATGTGATACTCTTTAAATACTTGGGAATCTCCTTACCTTCAGCGGTGCATCATTATATTATCTTCAAATATTATAATGTCAACATCCAAAGTTTTTCTTTTAAGCAGTTTGTCAAATTGAGCGCCAGCAGAATAGGAAATTTTAGGTAACATGAAGTGAGCAGAAATATAAAAGAAAAAAAAAAGATTTAAGGTATTTTCTCAATGTACAGATATTTAGAAAATAAGTTAATTTTATTACTTTCCTTTACATTTCATAAATTTAATAACTTTGATGTATTTTGCTGTTCCTTATATGATGTGTTCCAGGAAATATGAGTCAGTCGTTTATCAAGATATGAATCCAAAATCATTGTATTTTTTTTTATGTTCATTTGTGGAACGAAAATTAAGAATATGAAAACATATAGAAGTTCTTTATATTTTCCTCTATATCCATAAAAAAACTTTGGATATTGCAGTTTAATATTCGCTTTTTTATTCTCAATATATCAAATGAGATTTAATAAATACAGATAATTTGACATTTTATTACATTGTTTGATAAAAAATGTAATCGAATATTCTGAAAAACTCAACTAATTAATATGTCATAGCAATGCTTCATCAATATTATTTTTTAAGTAGCTAAAGTATTGTAATTTTTTTAAGAAACTACTTTGTATATGTAATATGATTTTCATGATAATGTTTAACTTAACAAAAATTTATATAAGTTATGATTTTTTATATGGCATTTACATCCAATTGATTTTTCAGTTTAAAAAAATTCCATACAGGAAAATGAGCTTATACCTCTTTCATTAACCGATCATCTTGTCTCTTTCGATAATTAATTAATTTCCATTAATTTTTCAAGATATTTTTCAATTTTTTCGCTCACACCCCGAAAAATGTATTAAAATTTTATTCTATCTTCTTTTGTCTGCTTTCTTTTTCAGTTAGTAAGATGCCTCTCACCTTACAGCCTGCTGATCTTAAATGGACGTTAACAGTTCCAACCACTGAGGCCATTGAGGAGAAATTGGAAAATACCTTTAATGTAGCTATTATAATAGCTGTTGCATGCGCCTTTGTGATTTTCTTTTTTGGAATAATAAGATTTATTACTCGCTCTATGTGTCAAAAAAAGGATAATGACAATGCTGATTCTGACAACAGAGAACAAAATGGGGACAATAATAATCAAAATAGTCATAATCGTAATCCACCTCGTCGTCCCTATGCTACTTTTGCTACTATTTCTGTTATTCGCCAGAGACCTGATTATCGACCGCAGAATGGTTATTCGCCACCGCCTCCATCATATGGTTCCCTCATTGAGCAAAGCTGCGATGTGGACCCACCTGAATATTCTACTGTAGTTATTCCTAAGGAGGAAGATAATATTCCTAAAGAAGAGGATGCTTTACTGGAGAATGAAGATCAAGGAATGAAAAATGCTGCCATTCCTGATCCACCACCACCTTATGTTCCATAAATATTTTTAAACTGTGATAAGCATTACTATTATAGAAAATGTTTATCAGATTTTTTACATTACTGATTTCAGGTTGATTTTTTTTCGTGCATATGTGTGTAATTGTGGTTTTTTTTTTTTTTTTGAAAGGTGACATAATAATACAAATCTTTTTTTTATTATTATAATCTATCAGATTTGTTTAATTGCAAATGCCAAATTATTGAAAGATGCAAAAGGCATTATTTTTAAATGCTTAATTTTAGTTTTAGAATTTTAAATATTCTTTTTTTAATTGTTCAATATATTTTTAACTTATTATGTTAAAAAAAATTTCAAAATTTTTTAACACCTTATATCTTTGATAGGAACTAATTAACCGAAATATTTAAAATTTGTGACTGCGTAGTCGTAACTGCATAAAATTTTAACTGCTTTTTAAAGATAATTACACTTATTTCCACTCACATAATGCAGAACATTGAGAATTCCCTTTGTTAGATGGGATGGAATTTTTAAGAGAAATTGCTCATATGGACATTTTCTTTAGAAAATCAATGTGTATTTTAGTAAAAGTAAATGTAGAATTAAATCTTTCTATGGTAAAAACTTTCTTCCAGCATTTATTTTCTTTTTATTTATCTATAAATAAACTAGAGGGATTTAAAACAAAATTGTAATTTTCTTTAATTTTTAAATGATGACTTTGTTCTTGATAAATCTGAATTTTAAATTGACCATATGACATAAGAAGCTATACATATTCTTCTTTATCATGATGCATGTCAATATCATACTTAAATTATATATTAGACTATTAAAGGTAATTTTGTTACTTTTTATATGTAGAACTATGCAACAATCCCTATTTCAAATGAAGCTAATGCTTGAATAATTGTAAGTTCCGTATTTTAACTTTTCAATGTGAATTTCATATGATTTTTTTAATCAAAGCGTTTTAGTCGTTTTTTTTTTATATATTTAAACTTGGAATATTATGAATTTACCGTGACAAACTCTTCAGATTGTCTTGGCAATAAAATTTGTATGTTTTGATATTTTTCTTTTGGAAGAGCTCTTGTAAACACTTTTTGGTTAGAATTTGTTGTTTTGTTGGGAGAGGAGTCATAAATTTCTTAAATATTTTTTGAATTGTGAGGAGAGTGTTTTTAGGCTTGATTACTACTTATTATTTTTGTCAATTACTTTTCTTTACATGATACATGTTTTCAAACTGATAGATGAAGGTGTTCATTATTTGTTTAAGGCTTTGTTCGACTGCTATCAATTATTCATCGCTTTCATTGTCATAAAGGCTGGTAATATTTAGTTTGAAAGTATATCTGTAGAAGAATTGTATACATTAAGAATATATTCCGCTGCATACTTCTGATAATCAAAAAGTTAAAAAAAGAATCTTTTTGCAGATTTAATTGTATTTTGTGTCTTTAAAGAACCATTTTTGATCTGAATTTTGTTTTGAAGCGATTGTTCTTTATGTGCAGGTGCTACAAATGATGGAATATATTAAATTCAACAATATTTTTATAAACATTTTTATCTGCTTATTGTAAGCTAGCATAAATGGAGATTTCTGTTGCTGCGGAAATTCAAAATATCTATCTATGCAACTATTCATCTGTATAGCTATTTTGTTATATTTGAACTCTGTGACTATTTCCATTATAAAGAAACACAGAGCTTCTTAATTTTTTGAATGTGATATCTTCATTTTACATGCAAATTCATTGAAAATAATATTACTACTTTGCAGATCAATTTAGAAAGTGTTTTATCTTATTATAATTTCAGAGTTATCCTAAGAAACGTTCTGTAACACCTAATGGAATTATCATAAGCTCGCATTTTTTGAAATTATTAAGATGGCTTAAAAATATTTGCTTATTATGTTTAGTTTTAATTAAAAGTGTGTAATTTCTTCCAAATGTTAAATCTATAAGATTGTAAGAAGTGTTTTTTAAATTTTACAAAATATTTGCATAAAGTGCACCGGCATTAGAAATCTGTATATTTATTGTACATTTGTAGTACCTCGCATATTCATTCTCTCATATAATATATTCTTTTATAATGAATTATGTGCTGAAAAATTTTATTATTCTGATGCTGTTTAAATATTCGGTATGTCATGCAGTGAAATTTGTATATTTTTTTTATAAACAGTCTTATATTTATTGTGTTTTGAAAATATTTCAGTACAAATAACATATTTTCATGCAGAATGAATTGCTCTCTATTTATCTTGTAGCAGCTAAATTTGTTTTCAATTATGAATACGTATTCAGTTCATTGTTACAGTGACAATTTACTTTTCTGGTATTTGTAAGACACACACTTATCTATTGCTTCTAAAAATGAATTATTTTGTTAATGGTAATGTTGTACGTCTGCAGTTTTTTTCTGTCTTAATTTAAATATCCATGAATACTTTTAAAATGTTTTAAAATGATTATTTCAGTGATCTTAAAAGGAGATATGTATCTGTAAGTTTGCATCCCATCTGCCATAATGAAGTTAAATATTTCTGTTGAAATAATTGTATATCGAATTCTTAGCATTCCATTGCATAATATTTATTAATGCATAAATTTGATTCTTATTATGTATTTCGTTTTGTACAATTAGTTAAATACGTATTTTAAGATTTAACGCATCAAAACAATGGTTTTCACTTTCATTTTAATAAATTTTCATGTTAGCTTCTCTTCATTGAAATATTATTCGTTTTGAAAAGCATTTTCTCTCATTATAGTTGCTTCATGTTATAGTACTTATCTACCTCAGTCATTTAAACTAGTTGGCTACTTTATTTTATTACTGTATATCAGCATTTTAGATACAAGAGTTTTTGATATATTCTAAAGTCTAAACAAAGTCTTCAAGATGGATGAAAATAGATTACCTGTATATTTAAATATTATATCACAATCATTTAGTTTTTAAAAGTATGTTGATAATATTAAGTTATCGACTACTTTTTTTAGTGCTTTGCATTATGTCTTTAGTGTTAATGTATTTAATAAGCTATTAATTTTTCAGTAATTGAAATTTCTTATTAAAGAAATTTCATCAAAATTTTTAGAAGCTTGAATTTTTTAGTGATATTTCTCTTTAGAATATGTCAATATCAGAACATTAAATTTTATACAATTCAACCAATTAATATGATGCTTCAAAGTCATCTTTTAAATGCTTATTATCTTAATTTACTAAGCATTTCAAATATCATTGTCATTATTAAAATAAGTGCTCTGTATTTACACCATCTGGCAATTTACATGCTAAATTATGGTTGTTAAGAATATACTTTTCATTTACATAAGGTTTTGCAAGTTCAGTGAATGAAACTTCTTAAGAATCAACTTGCTGAAATAGCTACCTAAACAGTTACCTTAATAAAATATTTTTATTTAATTAAATAAAATAAAGTAGTTCACATTACTTCATTTGATCATAACTTGAATATCCTGAGAATCGATGCACATTTGTAAAAAGTGTTGGCATTCTTAAATGGTGACGGTAACCTGTTTTAAGAACTTCACACATTTATTCATTTGTTCATTTAAGTATATAAAGTTTTTAAGCTCAAATCTTTACGCATATAGATTACTTTGATACTATTTTATTTTAGAGGGGATATTTCAAACTTCCTCAACTTTTTTGTATTTATTTAAAATGTCTACAGTTAAAATAATGACTATTAATACACATACTTTACCATTCTTACAATTTTAAAATAAGAGTGCCATAAGAAATGGCTAATTGTGTTTATTTTTATTCTTGTTATATAAGATTTTATACATTGTATAAAAATCTAAAAGTATATATCTGCATTTCCATGCATTTAAGTATCTTGTGATAAGAAGTGCCCTTAATATAATATTTTAATATCATATTTTCTTAAAAATATCATTGTATTACTGTAATGTTAAAGAATTAAATCTTATGTAATGGAACAATTTTGTGTAGCTGCATTTATTTACAAGGAAATATCTATATTCTGAAAAAATTATTTTGCTGCATCCTATGATATTTTACATATTGAAAAATATTTTATGATTGTGGTTTTATATGTATGTTCAATTTAAAACTTTTCTACATTAGTAATTTTAAAATCGATTCGATATTTTGTCATTTTTTTAAAATTCTGGTTATGTGTATTATTTATAATATATTTTAAAGTTTTAATTTAAAAAAAAATTCTTGCCTTACTGAAATAAGCACAAAACATTTTTGTAGTCCAAGGAAAATTATTCTGTTTTGTACACTTCTGAAGAACATTTATTTTGTGTTTAGACTTATAATATATAAAGTATTTAATACATTGTGAAGTGTTTATACATGTGTCTATTGCATTATACTGTGAAGTTTAGTCATTCATCAGGGAGTTGTTTTACATATTGAGCTGCTTATTTTTTAGTTTTTACATTCCCCCCCCCCCCCAAGATAAAACTTAATTGCATGAGCATAAGTGTCAAATATTTCTTATAACGAGTTTCGTATTCTGATATGTTATATATTAAAAAGAATGGTTGTATTATTTTTTTTGTCTTCCATTTTTATATCTTTGAATCAAAGGTATTTTGTAACAGACGAAATGTAAAAATAAACTGTATTTGGAAGCTAAGAATAAACAACGAAAATAAAACATGGAAATATTTTGCTGCTGCCATTGCCCATTCATTTTAATATTAGTATAAAAATTTCATTTATTAGTAAAGAATGGTGCAAGAATTTGCTGTTATTGCAGTTTGTCAAATGATTGCCATATTAAATGTTTTGTGTTTTTTAATATGAATGAAGTCTGTCAATTGCGCTACATTTTTTTTTCGTTGACATAAAATGTTGACAATTTTTTTTAAAGGAAATGGCGAGATTATTGAAGGTTCCTCCTAATATATGTATCAGATTTGAGTACTATTTGGGTCAGCAACAATTTATGCCTCTTTAATCAGAGATTCCTTATAAATTCAGATTTGGGTTCCTTGCAGACACATTAAACATATTTGACAGTAATATTCATTATGTTTATAATAATAATCATGTCATTTGATTATATTTCAATATAATTAAATCCTTGATTATCCACCTATCATAGGTTGATAAGAAACCCATAATATGCCAATCCAAACAATATTTTCAATGAAAGTTAATTTCCTTAAGCAAAATGCATGACATTTAATTTTCTAAATTGATAGACTATTTTTATAAAATTGCATTTATAATTATTGAATGTTTAACAAAATTGATTTTTAATAGATAGTAAGCAGTGCTGTCTTTTAGCCTTCCTTCTGAAAAAAATTGTTTAAAGATGGGATATTTATTTAAAATTGTTTTAAATCATCAATGTAAGCTCATCAACAGATTCTTAAATGAAGATCCAAAGAATCTTACTGAAAAATGCGTCAGAACTTATCCCAATCTATACAACTTCATTCGAAAATTGATAAATTTGATAGGAAGCATACTTCCCATGGCCCTTGAAAGGGTTAATTGGAAGAGCACATTTACTGACGACCATTTTTCATTTCAAAGAAGAGATATTGAGTCGTAACAAATGTCAAAAATATCTATAAAGTCATCTAAACTCGCAAGAAAAATTCTTTATTGCTAGTTAATTGCTTTCAGTGAGTATTATCATTTGTATAACTAAAGTTTTACTTTTTTATTAAGTAAATTCATTATTTAATGAGATAAATAAAATAACATCAAAAAATTACTTTTGGGGTCTTCTATCAAATTTTTTAAATCACCCCTAACGGATTTCTTAAAAAGTAGATGAAAAACTATTGGTACGTATTAACTATTTTTAATTCTTCGCGAATTTACATCGAAAATTATTTTTTAGA
This sequence comes from Argiope aurantia, assembly GCA_026543865.1. NCBI lineage: Eukaryota > Metazoa > Arthropoda > Arachnida > Araneae > Araneidae > Argiope > Argiope aurantia. Next base: position 632,414 of record JAPMOR010119363.1, on the reverse strand, counting down.
TCGTTTTTATACATTTTATAGGGAGGAAATGAAACGTTTTTACTTGCATCATGTATTAAAGTTATAGAACAAAGGAAATTAGGGGAAATGAATTGGCCATCAATTTTCATTCGGTTTACTTTTCAGTTCTCTTTATAACTATTAGTCTTTGCCTTCTAAATTTATTTAATCCCTTAATTAGATGTCAAATTCTTCTTAGTTTTTTAAAAATCCAAATACGAAAGTAAAACACGGGACTAAGTATCGCACGATTTTACGATTTTCAAATGATATGATAACAATAATGAATTTCTAAAAATTTAACTAATCCTGGGAAAAAAAATGTTTATCGAGATGTCTGATAAATGTATTTATAATCTTAAGAGACAAATCTCATTGCTCGTTTACCCTATTGGGTGTAAGTTAGTCACGACCGAGGGAGGTAGCCCACCGATAGTATGACTTTTGTCTATGGGATCATAATAGAAAATATAGAAAGCGGAGACTTGAATTAAAATATTGTTGTAGTCGAAATCAAACTTCTAATGGCATAGTCGATATGATCCAAATCCAAGGTCTTGCCACTTCAAAAATTTCAAAAAAAAAAGTAATTTATTTAAAAAATAAAAATGTACTTATTAAATAACAATAGTTTTATATTTCATTAACACTACTAAGTTTCAGAAAGTTCTATCTGAATTCCATTAAAATTACTGGTTTTTCCGAAGTTAGTTTTAAAAATAATTCCAAATTAATTTTTTTAATGCGTAGAAATTCTTGCCCAGTCGAATACTTTATAAAACAATAGCAAAAATTTATGTAAATGGCTGTTTCCTTACGATAAAGTAAAACAACAGACCACCGCATCTGTGGCGTTAATACATGTCGGTTATTTTTATGCAACACAGAAACCTTATTTCTTCGATTAAAAAAAAACTATCGATCTAAAAGTGCATTATTTTATTTTTAATTTTATTATCAAACCTAGATTTCTTTTGGAAATATTTAATTCAACAGTCTGAAATAATTTCCATTAAACGTTATAGCAGTAAACCAAGACGCGAAACAAAATAGAGAAAAAGAATCTTCTTAACAACTAATTATATTATTATTATTATGTGACGTTTCATTCACATGATAAACGTAACAGCGCATGGCATCTTACTTCTAAATGTTTTTTTTTTTTTTCCCTTAAGTTGCGCTGTGACGTTGCGCCTTTTTTTCCGCCTGTAAAATGTTCGCTATATAACAAAATTAAATTTTCACCACTCATTGTGAGAATAGATTGGCTACAATGCGGTGGCAGACTAGTTCTATTTATTAATGGAATTCTATTGATAAATAAAATTAGCAATAATTTATTTATGTTAATTTTTTGATAAGCTAAAAATTCTTTGTAATTTTTTAGCAACATGAAATTAAAGCTAATCAAATATTGTAGAGCTGGTGGATTAGTCGACATAGTTTTCTGAAATATTTTCATTACTATGCATCATGAAGCCGAGACATTTTAGTAGAAGTTTTAATGTTAAATATTAAAGACGTAGTAAAATATTTGCAATGCTATTTGAAATTTTTAGTTTTTAAATATTTTTGCAATGGAATCCTGATAGGAGCATGTTATTTTTTTCTCAACAATTTAATCATTAAAAGGAACGATTTCTTTTATTAGCAAGAATTGTTCATTTCAGTATCCGAGACGACGACTTTTTGACGATTCTATCGCACTAAGGGGTGACACATGGAAAGATATGCGCAGTTCCAGATTTTACTTTATTGTTAAATGTAAACATCTCTCCCCTTTTTATTTCCTCTCATCCCTATTTTGCTGAATTAAACCCATCCTAACGCATGCGCAAAAGTGCGGAGAGTTTTAGAAACTGTTGGCAAATGATACTTCTCATTTCAAATCGCAAATAATTTAGTGAATAAAAATTGTCCAATATCAAAGAAAACTTGTGCATTCCCCCATATTGTTAGTCTGTTTTAAGCTTCCTTAAGAAATAATGTTTATTGCTGATATTTCTTACTCCATTTCTCACGCATAATTTGCGTATCGTATTCTAATTACTCTATCCAAACACAACTTATATAGTATTAGTCTAGTAAATTAAAAATCGAACTTAGTGTAAGAATATCCGAAGAAAAGATTGAAACATACAGAGTGGAGATTATGTTTAATGTTTCAAATACAAAGAATACATTTAACCATGGGTATTAAACGACAATACAAACTTTAATAACTTATGAGAAAATACCTTAGCTTTTTTTTCTTATTAATTTAATATTTTAACATAAAACCAAATATTTTAGATAAAGGAATGAGTTATTTATGCATATAGAATTATTGATATCAAACGTTTTTAATGAATGGACACATATATGTAAACATATTTTAGCAGTTGCTTGGCCTTAATACAGGGGTGGCGAACCTTTATGGATCAACGTGCCAATTTTTCTAAAGAAATATTCAATGAGGAATGGGCGTGCCGTCAAATAATTTTAACTTGTGATTATTTGGAAAATGATAAAATTAAATACTAACAACTCAACTCTTTTTTTTACTACGGGAAAATATAAAATATATCTTGCACTGTATAGTAGTAAATGTTTTAATTATGTGTAACTCAAATTAAAGTAACATTAGTGTGACTTCTGTTGTTGCAGATTAGATGAGAAATATCTTATATTAGGATTGTAAGGTGTTACTTTTAGCAGAGTTCATGCTGAATTGGAAATCATCTGCCAAACGGTTTCTAAGCGAGTCTTTAATGTTATTCATCTCTGTAAGTAATGGCTCGCAGGCATAAGTAGATAAAAATGGGGTTAAAATAGCATGAGCCAGCTTTTTCAAACGGTTAAATGTATCTGGAATCGAATTCCATGTTTCCAAGATTTTGTTACTGTCATTTTTACTTATACTGCTTTTTAATCTTTTTGTTTCAATCGATTCCAACTTTTCTCCTTTTTCAATGAAATTTTAAATCCATATTGAACTAGATTGGAAATCAATCAGTTACCTTTCAAATTCTTCAATTTCCAACCAATCGAATTGGGAAAAATTCAGTTTGTCAAATGAAATCACATAGGGATACATAATAAACTTTCGATAATTCTTTGAACTGAGAAAATCTCGCTGAAAATTCCTTGATTGAAGAATCAATTACGGAAATAAATTCTTCAATATATTTTTCTTCGTCTGGCTTCTCATATACATCTAAATTTGATATATAATATTGATATTTTTTTTCAAGTTTGGGAAGTGATATTTTTTTTTCAAGTTTGTAGTTTCTTGTAATAATAACGTTTCTGAAAACACACAGTTTAGAGACAAAAGTGCGGATGAGATCTATCATGGTGACAAAATTTTTTATTCGTGCCTTGAAGTTTTACGTTCAATTCATTGAAATGTTGGCATATGTCTGTAAAAAACATCAATTTTGAAGGCCACATAATATCCAAAAACTGCAGGTATTGTTCAATTTCCCCCTCATTTTGCAGAAACAGTCTGATTTCTTTCAAGCAATCAACAAACCTTTGAAGTACGCACCCGCGGCTCAACCAGCGAACTTTATTATACATTAGTAAGCCATTATACACCTAGTCGACTTCATCCAACAAAGCATCAAATTTTCGTTCATTTAAAACCTGCGACGATATGAGGTTGACTATTTTTGCGACTAAAATTATTACATTATCAAAAGATGTTAAACCTCTCTTAGCACACAAGGCTTGTTAGTGAATAATGCAGTGAAATTCCAGAATTGTATGTCCTACGTCTGTTTGAAATCAACTAATGAAATCATTTTTTTCCCACCATATTTGGATCACCATCAGTTATTACTGAAACAATTCTTTTCAAATCAATTTCTTTCTCAGCACGCGATTTTTTAACATCCTTACAAATATCTGTGCCCTTTGTAGTTGTTAGCAACGATTGTTATTGCAATTCATTCTTCCTTAATGACATTTCCTACAAAATATCGATCAAAAATAGCTAAACGTGCAGATTTAGTGACATCAGTATTTTTGTCAAGACATAGCGATATAAAAGGAGCGGAGACATTTCCGGCCAGTTTTCAGATTCTTTCTTTTATTGTATTTCTTGATAGAGGAATATCTTTGATGTGCTGATTTATCAAAATCCTCAAAAAATGAAGACGCCCATGCTAACCATGCTTCCTTCAAAAACTCGACATTTTGAAAAGGCTTACTATGCCGATCAATGACATTTGCAGCCGTGTAACTTGGCGCGCTCATATAACAGTTTTTTGCAAACATATTTAATGATAGACGTCGATTGTTTGTTTATGTCTTTTATTGCACTTGCAGGGAATGGGAAAATGCATCCCGCTCACCACGCCCGATCACTCACGTTTGTTCGAATTACTTCATAGTGAAGTTTGATATTTTGAACTAAAAAGCAAACAGTTTTGATCAGTGACGTGCCCAAAATATTGTGTCGCATGCCATCAATGGCACGTGTGCCACTGATTCGCCAGCCCTGGCCTAGTAGTAAAATTTTTGAAATTTTTAACTTCGATTTATTTTATTCCGGAGGCATAATTTATGCAGGCAAAAATCGGTAAGAGATACGTCAGTCTACATAGCGACACAAGAGCAAAAGAGACCAAAATTTTTCCCTTCAGTGGTTTTACAGAGAGATTTTGATAGGGATTTCTTTGACACGTGTAGACTTAGACTTAATACTGAAATTGGGCTTACGTATTTCATAGAGTTATCTGAAAAAAATTCAAGTTTTTATATATGTTTTCTTTTATATTTATCAGGGTTGCCACGGGGCAAAAATAGAAGAAGGAAAACAAGGAGAAATTAAAAAATAACCCATAAAGCAGGTAAAATGCAGGAATTCTGAAATTTTCTTTAAAAACCTGAGAAGTACAGGAAATTTTATTGTTTTTTCTTGGTTTTTTTTTTTCTTTTTTTCCCATCTAAAAAATGCCGATCTCTTTAATTGCTAAAATAAAAGATCATTCGCCATAACTCTAAAATCTAAACAACACCATTCTTGGAATATTATTTCTTTTCAATTCACTTCCCTTTTTTTATGTATAGATTATTCCAATTTTCACGACTAAGAAAAACTACCGTTACTAGAATAGTGACTACAGCTAGTTGAATACTAGTTGAGCTAATGAAACTGAACAAAGACACTTTTTAGCAGAATGTGTAAAATTGTAGTAAAAAAAAAGCCTTTAATGATTGTACAAAAAAAAATTTCTCTTTTGAAAGCTGTGTCTTGTTTAAATCCACATTTGTTGAAAAACAATGCAATATAAATGGAAAGGGAATCGTTGATTTGCTTCTTTATTCCTAAGTACAAATTTTCTTTGCGTGTTCAAAAAGTGCAAAGATCTAATTTGAAATTTTTTTGAAAAAAACTAAAAAGTGAATACAACGAACAGCTTGATTCATTTATTGAAGAAATTCGTTTATATGATTTATATTCTAATGTTCTGAAGTTCGAAGAATTTTCTGATTTTTCGGAAATTATAAAAATAATTCTTGTATTGTTACATAGCAATGCGGATGTGGAAAGCGGATTTAGTATCAACAAGCATTTTCTTGTTGAAAATTTGAAATAAGGTGTGTTTTTTTATTGGTCTTAAAATTGTACATGATGATGTAAACTTTTATGGAGGGTCTTGAATGTTCCGATCTCGAAATTTATTTCAGTATACAAAATTAACGCATGGGAGGTGTTATGAAATTTTAAAAAAGTTTAGGGGGGAAAAAATCTTATAAACGCGAAACTGTTTTTTGAAAATTAAATTGTTACAAAAGAAAGAAAAAAATTGATATTGATAACCAAAGAATTTGTAGAAGTTGTAGAATGGATCTTAAATATATAAATTAACAAAAAAAAAGTTTTTTAATGCGTTTTGTTTAGTAATCATTAAAAAGTTTGCATTATGACAGCAAAATCTTATGTTGTGTTTTATTTAATCTGAGTCCTTAAATTTGTGTGATTTAAATCAGAGCACATGAGGAAGTGATCAATATCTTTTTATCGAAACATGTGGATTTGTTTTGCAAAATTGTAGACAATAATAAAGAAAACATTTTTTTGCTTGTAAATATAAACATTCGTTTAATATACTATTATTTTAGGTAATGATGAATTGTTGCTTACTTCCCTTTGCTTTTCTCACTGATAAAAACTAAGAGGGTATTGCTATTCTATTGTAACTAACACGTGAATGCTATTTGCGCGCTTCCCCTTGTACTGCGTATGCACAGGGAATTTTTGTTCCACATTTGAGTGGCAATCCTGTTTTTACTCCATTTTTTTATGTGTTAATTCAGACACCTGGGGGGGCACCTCGTAATTGAGGATGAGTAGCTTTCGGCATGGTGGTTGGTGGTGGAGGTGGGCGTCTGGCTCCTCCCATAGATGACGGGACGTACTTCCTAAAGGAAGGGTTGTACCGTGGTCGGTGATAGTCATTAGGACTCAACCACAGTTTCCACCAATGTTGCTGTAGCAGCGGTCCGGTCATTCAGATTTTTCCGTGTGCCTTCCAGCTGGTCGGAGTAGCCAGTTACGGTTATATGTTAATTCACTCTCGAATCTCACATAAATAATTTATGGCATATCACATATATTATAAAACAATTATTTTATTATATTATAATTGTAAAAAGGAAGAAGGTACATTCTGCTTAATGGGCTTCATTACATTGCAACTGTAATAAAAAATATATACATGGAGTACTTCCATTTTAATTTGTTTTATTACGCTACAATTGTAATTGTAGTGAATGCCTATCATAAATCATATATATCTATCGTAAATCATATCAGATATCTGTAAACTACAGGCTCTGTCGAGGCTATGTGTGACGTAATTGACGCGCCGCTCATCATCCGGGTACTGTCGCGCGAAGCTTCTAAAATCCCTATTCTCCCCTTCCCTTTGGAATGCTCTCGCATACTGCCTCGATAAAGTTCGTGGTAAAAATCAAATGTGTAATTTCTTTAGTTAAAATGTAAATAAAATTATTTTTCTAAAACGTCCCAATAATTGGAATCACAACAAATACACGCAACCCTAATTACGACACAATAAAACAATCTATGCAGAGCATACGTTCTGCTTTGTTTGTATTTTAAGCAGAATGCATGAAATATCAAAAATAAAGAAGCACTTGTTGCACATTCAGCGATTAATAATTTTTATTATATTATCTATTGATTGATAATTTATAAAAAGAAATAAAACTAAAGACAATGGATTTTTTAAAAAATTTTTTAACTTCAATCTTTTTTAAGTTTAGATTTTTCAACATAATCAATGGAATGTAGAGGGCATAGAATAACTTGACATTTCAGGGTTTATATGCTGGAGGAGAATCTTGGTATGTCCTATATGAAGTACTTGGCTCCAACGGAGGGGGTGGCTGTATACTATGGATATTACTTTCTCTACTTGTACCGTAAGTTGGTGCTGGCTGTATGAGAGCTGGTTCCCTAGACGAAGGGCCATTGTCGGTTTGTTTGTAACGACAACAACGGCAAAGTGCAAATGGCAAAAGGATAAGTAGAAGGAATCCAACTACACATCCAACTACTATACCCGTTATTTCACCTGGAGTTAGCACACCTAGAAAAAAATGAATTATTTCTAAGAGAAACTTTCCTTAATAACACATAACATAATAACACATAACAACATTCCTTAATAACATTCATAAACTTCAACAAGCTTCATGAGGATAATTTTTTAAAACTTTTGCATCACATAATATCAAATGAAATATTTTTTATTTTTATTAGATAAGAATCAGTAAACAGATTTTATACCAATACATGAAAATAATTACATATTCCCTTTATTTTGTTTTACTTTATTCATTGCTTTTCATTTTTTGAGATTTTTAATAAATTTCACATAATTTCACATAATAAATTTCACGTAATTTACAAAATGTTTTTTATATATTATTACTTGAAAAGTGAAGAATAATTTTTTATTTCAGCTAAGATAATACTTCAAACTGATTTTTACTAGAAAAGTGATTTTTGAACTCTGATATCAATATGGGAGGTCTAAAATACGTAATTCGAAAATCGGATCCATCTTAGTATAGCCCCCCCCCCATTCAAAGACTAGTTGCTTATATTGAATATGGTGGGCTTTAAAAATATATCTCGATTACGATCACTTTTACAGGTAGTATAAAACACTGCAAAATAGCAGTGCGGAGGATCTGGGCTTTCAAATTCGAATACCGTGGCTCTTAAATCTCGATTCCCCATTCCCTTTTTAAATCCGCTGTATTTGTTGCGTTGGTGTATCTTAAAGTCATGCATTTTACTGAAAAAAAATCGTTTTTGAAGAGAACGAGAAATTGTGCAATATCATGCAATTGTTATGGGATATTTGTACTGATTACTCTCTAATAGTGTAAATTATTGAAGAGATCTCTCATGATCTGTTGTCTCCCTCGCTACTGTTAGCAAGAATCAGCACGAAGAGGATCAATCTATTAAAGATAAGTACTATAAGTGACTCCCTTTTTAAAGTTATTATTTTTAACACTATAACTACCAAGATCATCATTTTGTCGGTTTTCAAATTTCATGCTTAAAATTTTTTATATAATTTATGTATTGTTCTAGAACTTTATGACGACTTTTAATAAAATATAAGAACAATTACATATTTCTGTTCAGTTTCCACTCAGCCATTTTGACTTCTATAATCAGTATGACCTATACCTATTCATACCAAGACTCGTCATAGTGACATAAATTCCAAAGTTTATAGCATTTTATGGATCATTTATGCAATGATGGACATCAATACGTGTTTACAATCATTTATAAATCGCTTTCAGAATTACTTGCAAAACAATTGAATTACATTTTTCATATATTGTCCGAAGAACTCTCTAGTGAATATAGTTGTTACAGAAAAGAAGCCTCCTTCCAAAAACAAGAATGAAAAGCAATGGATTGTACTCCAGAAAACTCAAAAGTCTTTGTGAACTCAAATCTTGCCAGATTCAATTGTGCAACAAAAACAGAGTGATTTATTTATACTTGTAATGCATACAACAAATATGTTTGTGGAAGGTGTTCATCTAAGATAACATGTACTTATAAAATATGTCCCTCATAATTAGGTCATTCAGTATCAAATGTGATGAATGAAAATACAAAATATCCTAAGAATGCAAATGCAAACTGTTTTTCTTGGGTTTTTTATCAATAATTAATGAATAATTATATTAAATGTGTTTGTTAAATTATATTCTTTTATTTACATAAACTAAGCCAAAGTTACAATGAAAGCCATGATGATAATAAAAAAAACCGTCAATTTGACGGGTGTGGTAAAATTAGGTATATATCGGTAGTTCTAATGTTAAATTCTTTGCAAAATATTTGTGTTATTCTGCTTATTAACAATTTTTAATAAATAACTTTTGTAGTTTTCTACTTTATGTAGTTTTTAGTTTTGATAAAGGAATTATCTCCTCACACGGATCTATCTGAGATAGCAATGATTATCTTCAAAATGATACATTAATATAGTAAAACAAATTGAAGCAAACGTTTGTATGCAAATTATTGTGTCAGTGAATATAGTTGAATGTGACTGAATTGCTCACATTTTACCATTTTGTAAAAGAATACTTTTTCTTCTAAATTCTAGAAATTCGTCAATATTTACTAAAGTTGCATATATCTGTCTATTGACCATATTTTTTTCAAATATTACTAAAATCATGAAACGTATTTTTTTGAGTGCCAGTTTGAATTGGCAACTTCGACTTTGCGATGTACTAATTATTATTCGATGTTTTCATCTGCAATAATTTTCGGTCACCAATAGTTTGTGCCGTCAAAACTTTTCGTAACTATCCTTCCAGACCAGACTGTCATCATTTGATGACATCGTTTATATAATATGATTACAAGTTGAAAGTTATTGATGGGAGACCTATGTTGTGAAAAAAAGAGATAAGAGGCTAATTAGTGAACATCCAACTTGTACCATTTACAACTCCATAAAACAGAAAGTATAAAATTATAATAAGACTTTAAAACAGGACACACAACATAATGGTGTACCTGAAAAATGTTCATTGAAGATAACAAAACACGAAGACAGAGAATGACAATATTTTAAGTGTAAGAGTATCATAAATGTCTGCATTTTTCAAGCTGTAGAACACTGACGATATTCTACTTTTCTAAAATACATACCTCTAGTTTCCTATTAATGACAACCTTTACATGCAAGCTAAATTATTTAAATATTTTCTTTTTTTAAATTTTGTAAGTAGATAATTATCCAAAGTTTAGACTTGCATGAACGATTTAACCGATATTACAAACTAAGCAAATAATAATAAAGATAATACTTTTTGTTTGATTATATGGTCAGGATTTTGGATTTTTAGAACGAATTTTGTTTTAATTACAGCTCAAATATTTTACAAAATTCATCAGTCCATAAAACTAAAATATTTTAATATCATTAAAATTCTTGATATTATATATATGCGTTTACTTATAATATAAACAAACACCAGTACAACAGGAAATATAAACATTAATATTGTTTATTATCATTTATTACAATTTTTCTTCAAAATTCATTTTTCATCTGCTACAGCATACAGCCAAATTAAACTGCCCTTAAATTCATATTCTAACATTTCGCAATTATGCATATTTTTGATAGTTTACAAATATTTAAAAATATGTACTATTTTATTCTTTATTTTCTTCGTGATTACTCATTTTGCTACTTTAAGTTGTTATATCTTATTCTCTGAGTACATTATCAAGAAATTTATTTATTGTAACATACTTACCACAATTGGCTTTTCGTGAAGATTCATCACTTTGATCTCCACAGTTATTGTGTCCATCACATTTTAGGCCTTTCCAAATACACCGTGAATTTCCGCATTGAAACATATTCATGTCGCAGTGGTATGGCACTGTTTACAATAAAAATTTCTTTTGAATTTTATTGAAAAGGATAAAATATGATTCGAAAATTATAAGCATAATCCAATAAACATATATATTTTAACTTTTCAAAAACATCCCAATTACTAAAAAAGGGTTAAAGAAAGCCTTTCTAATTTTCAGAAAGAGGTAAAAAAAACCAGAAAATAGTTGTTGCATTTCAACAGGTATTTTAAAAAAATTGGTATACTAAAATGGACATATTACATTTTCCACTGTAAAAGAACTGAAAGATGCAGTTCAACAATTTTCAATAAACCAAATTAACCAATTTTAGGCAATCAAGAAAAGATCACGTACTATGTTGTCGTAATGCGGAAAATATGAACAGAATTTCTCATATTCACTTTAAAAATTAGAGAAAAAAATGAATTACATACAGTACTTTGAAAATACTTTTAAGCATTTAAAAAATAAAGGAAAGTGAATAAGATGAATTTATTGCTTTAAATTTCTATTTTGTCAATATGTTGGAACAAAAAGTTGTTGAATTTATTCTTTACTGTAATTCAATTAACATGCTACATTTGTATTTTTATACTACTTAAAAATAAATAACTGATATTGAAAAAATGATGCTTGTTTATGATTAAAAATTCTTTTAAAATTCTTAGACTTTTTTCTACAAAATTAGAGGTAATTCTAATAATACATTGCTTAAAAATAAATACTAACTTTGTGCCGATGTATTATAATTCTATAAATGAATTTTAAGAGTTTTACTTTAAACTGCAAACTCATTTTAAAAGTATGCAGGTTTCTTGATAAAAAAAAAAGAGTGTAAATTTGGATATTTATTTTCTCCATTTAAAAATTATAAGACCTACCTTCCATGGAGATTTATTCTTTTTTATGCCATTTTTTGCATTATTAGTTCGCCATAAATTTTATTTGCTAAATAATACATTTAATAAAAATATAATCCACCCATATTATATCACTTATTTAAAAAAAAATTAGCTTTTCTTTATTCGATGATTGTTTATACCTTGGATGTAAACAATCAATCATGCCAAAAACATTTACTTACGTTTTAAGAAAGATGTAACTATGAAAGCAATTTCAGAATGATGTTCAATCCCGCTGTTGTTCACTGTGTGGAAATGTAATTCTAAAGCCTTTCCTTCACTGAAGTAAGACTGATATTCTGACACATCGTCACTGTAACCACATAATTTTGTAGTTTTGTCATTTTCCAATATCTGCAAAAAATTTAATATTATTTCATCGTACGTTTTTGATAATTGGATTGATCTTGAATTGAAACTTTAAATAAAGTAACTTTTTCCTTTCTTGAACTTATTGTCGTGCTCTGGATAATATTTTATTCAAATATAGAAACAGACTTTTCATTTTATTAAACATAAAAAAATTTGAATTATGAAGAACCAAACAAAGCGAAGACTGACACAAGATGCAACTGTAAAAAATATGATAATTCTTAATTAGTTATAATTTCCAATTCTAAATAAAAAGGAAAAGATTAATCACTTTTCAAAGCGATTTTTAAATGTTTGGAATAACTTTTCGCAAAACCAAAAAAATTGCTTATTTCGTAAGATGATCTTATCATAGAAAGGTACACTATTTTAGAGGGAAAGGAGAGGGTATGTGTGATAACTTTTATTTTCCATGCCATTTTAATATCAATAAAGGCGGAAATTCCATCCTTTTTTATTTTGCTATATACTATGCTTAGTTTAATGTATTCGATGGAAGAAGCTGCATTTTTCTGCTACAGGTCATTGACCTAAGAATATAGCTTAGCAATTAACATAAGTGTTGCAATAATTATATTTCAATAAAACTTCCAGTACCTGGAAGAATAAAGTAAAAAACAATCCTGAGGCTTTCTTAGTATAAGAAACTAAGCCCAATATTGGGTATAAATTTTTATTTACTTTATAGCCACTCAAATTAATTAAATTTCTTCGAAATGGAAATGTGAAGTGAAGCGAATAGAACATTACGCGGCCAATAAAAATAAACAAAAGTAGAAAGAACTATCCGATTGAAATGTCTATGTTATGTATGCTTGAAAACTGCCTGAATATTTCTGTCTGAATAGACTTACCTTTTACATACATTGTATGAATTGTAACAGTGTGTGTACTAAACCAAGTGTCTTCTTTAAGATCGTATGTTTAAATTTTGTATCTATTCTGATTATGTCGTGTCAAAAGGAAGTCACTGATTTAATGCTTTAACAAACTATATTTTTCTTTCTTTCTTCTTTTTTTTTATTTTCTGGAGACTAATAGATTAAATTATTTGTAATCTATGTTATTGCATTAAGCATACCTGAAAATTAAAATTTTTATTTACTGATAGAAACGTTGCACCGTTGGCGGAAGTACGGACCTTGATCACTTTTGAAAATTGCTTTCATTCATTGAAATCCACTAAAATTGATTTGCGTACCCAGATATGACTTTTCTTGTATTTCAGGAGCGCAATTTTCTCGTTTAAAAATTATTATTTGATAGAAAATTTCATTCATGGCATACATTTGAAGAGTGACCTCGATTTGTAACACAATTCTTCAGTGTATTTGTACACTGATTGCATTTCTTCAAATTTGTGTAAACTTTCTGTATTTGAAACTTTTTTTTTGTTTATAAGCCAACTATGAACATAGTTTGAAGATGCACAATATTATGGTATTTGTATCTGATTATTTAAAATCCAAACCAACCTAATTTAAGGAAAATGCTAATATATATATATATATATATATGCATGCTTTTTGAAAAAATAAATTTGTGTTACATTTGAGGAGTTTCACGACGTTTGACTGTGATTATTTAGAACCTAAACCTTAAGGAAAAATGCAAAAAAGAAAAATGCCTTATTAAATAAATAAATTTATAAGACATGGTATATTTTGAACACAGTCTGTTTGGTTTCTAAACATAAGCAGTCTGCATGAATTTGGTATTTTATGTCCTACTGGTTAATAGACTTTATAATTTTGAATAAATAATATAATAATAATTTATAATTTGAATAAATAATTTATAATTTTGAATATAATTTACTTTTCTGTTGGAACATATTTTATTTCATAAGAGTAAAAAACATTGATAGCTAAAATTAAGAATATATTGTAGAACATTAAATGATAATCATTAAATATCAATGTGATTCTACTTTCATCAAATTGCTGATGTATTAAGTTCATAAGATTTAAACTGTCAAGAGTCTTAAAAATTTCAGTAACCGGAATATAAAAGCATTTATATTTAATTTTAAGCATTTTTCTTTTGTCGTGGGCAAATTTTGTTTAAAAAAGGTTTTAAATGATTTACTTTGACTATTTAATGCATTTGTATTTTTTTTAATGAAGTATCATTTTGTTGGAAGATTTCTGCATTTGCTGAATGTGAATTTTCTTTTCAGATATTGATGCTCTATTTTCCTAATGACGAACTGATCTGCTGATAAAATATTACTACTTCCAAAAGTGGACATTAATATTACTAAGACCTAAACCTACTGATACAATATGGATAAATTAAAGGTAAATATGCTTTAATATTTCACTTAAATATGTTTATTTTAACACAAACAAAACCTTTTGAAATATATATACTATATGATACATTATATATAATAGAATTTATGATCTGTGATACATATATAAACAAATTTTATATAAAATAGCAATTATTAAATCTGTAGTACACTGCATATTTTACCTGTAAATAGAATTACATTTGTTGTAATGTCATGTTTCTGTGAATTTCCTCAGTTTTTTTCTATATTTATTCATAAAATTTATTTTTTTAACCTTAATTGTAATTTTGAACCGGAAGTGAATTGTAGCCTGAATTTTATTTTTAAGCTAATAATAGTGACATTTTTCTAAAAATTAAAATTTATTGTATTGAATGAAATTTTTTTATAAGTTACATGGATACAAATTTCTGAAAAATGCTGTATTAGGAGTTATATTAACAAAGTTAATCTACAGATTTTTTTTAAAAAAGCATAAAATCTATTTTGATGAAAAAGCATAAAATCTCAATGATCAGAGGGGAAGTGTTTCTAATAAAGTGTCTGTTGCTTTTTTGGAGATTCAGCTAAAGAATCGCCTGTTTTCCTAAAAGCACTAATTTTGAAGAATATTGTCTATATTTTCAGCCTCATCTAAATATATTCCATATGGTTCACTTAATTCTACATTTTCACATAAGATTGACCAGTTTCTTCTTTTTGTCCTTAACTTTAATATACATTTCGTTTGTGCTTTTTTAATCAAAATGTGAAGATATTTCCTATCTCTTATATCTTTGCCCTTAAACAGTTTTCTTTGTACTCTTCTAACATCACTTCTGAGAATATTTAGTTTTCTTGACCTTCAGTTATGTTTTTCTTTATGTATAACTTGTTTAATTTTGCTGTTCATGCAAACTGATGTAATAGTCTTTGTAAAATTCACAACAAAAGCATCAAGGTTAACTTATATGTTTTCCTGCCCAATTTTATTATTTTTTTATTATTTATTTCTAGTGAATGGAGATCTAAAGTTTTATAAATTTTTCTGTAATTATTTCTATTTTTAATCATTTTTGGTCTTTCTGTATAAATTGAAAAGCTTATTCTATCATGGTCACTATGTTGGTTCTAAATCAAGTTTGCATTTAAAAAGATTTTCTGACAATTTAGGGTTACTGTTGGCAATATCTATCCATGATCTTCCTAGAGAACCATCAAACATTGCAAGCAAATTTTCTTCATTTAAAACAACTCCTATTAAAAGGAGAAACTCAAGTAATGCACTACTCCTGTTATTTTGAAAACCAGTGTTCCAAACTGTACTTTTTGCATTAAAATCTCTTGCAGTCAATAGTCTATCATGAAAGTAGTTTCAATATCTTCGGAAGGTGGATAGTAAACTGAGATGATAATTTAAGTTGATTTGTGAAAAGGAATGTTTATTGCAGTGATATATTGAAGAGAGAGCCTTCTTTCTTTGAAGATGTTATTGTAGACTATGACTAGTGAGACCCTTGTTGGGAAATCCAATTCTTCTGATAAATTTCTTGCATACAAGCAAACTATTTTCTTAATATTCTGCTATTTTATTAAGGTTTTTAGTGACCACAATTTTAAATTCAGAAAAAAGTATATCATACATATTGGGTTCTTTTAATTTAAGTACTCAATTTCTTTCTTTAAAGTTGGATATTTATTAACATTTGCATTATGTCTGACATCTGTATTAAAACCAACTTTATTATTTGCTTCAATATAATTGATGCAATTAGGTAGATTTTTGCTATAATTGTGTTTGCCCTTCTTGTCTGTGTTTTAGACAAGTTTCGACATTGAATTAATTTATTTATATCCTATACTATTACATTTGTAACATTAATTAAAAATTCTCTGAGAGATAATCATGACCAGTCTAAAAATATTTCTTTTCTTTTTTCATGAATATTTAAAATATTGAAGACTTTCTTTCAATGTCCCAGTGACATTTGTTATTGTTTTTACAATTTAAATTGAAGAGCATTAAAATGTGTTCTTTTCTAATTTCATTTTGCTTCCATAATTTTTTAAGAACAGTTCTGTAGAGACTTTATTAATTACATTATAAATAATTCAGCATGATTTTTTTCATATTGGTTTCTTGCTATCAATTTTTTCTTTGAGCTGAGGATTTTCATTAATTTTTTTAAATATTTTTTCTGAACTATTTGCTGAATCACATTCAGCTGCTACACTAACATTGCTTATTTTTTTAAAACTCTTACCTCCCATATTAATTTTATTTGGGGCAATATTTTTAAACAAAGATGCTTTTATTTCTTCTGAAGAAATCTCTTTTTCTTTAGGGTAAATTAATGAAATAAAATTTTGGTGGTGACTTTATAAAATGTTGTTTTAGGCTTGGCTCCTAATTTAACATATATAAGGTGTGTTTCAATTTTTTAGGGACACCAGTAAAAATGAAAATAAAAGCGTAAATAATAAATATTTGACATTTATTTCTGAAACAAGTTAGATAAATAACCAAAATAAATATTGTAAGATAATTTAGATTAAACAAATAAAGATTAAACAAATAAATTTCAACTTTGAAATAACTAAACAAAAGGGTAGTACAAATTTTGTGTTTCAAATTTTTAGGAACAATGGAATTAAAAGCTTCAAAACTTCAAATTAAACTTTTTTACCGTTCAATATTAGCACCATTTTTTCTGATGACATCATATATTCTGTTTGGCATGGAATATATTAGGTTCTGAAGAAGTGTTGGATCCAGAGAATACCAAGTATCCATTATTGCTTGTTGAAGTTGCATTTTCGAATGAAATTGGCACCCTCCTTCATAAGCTGTTCTTGCCAAAAGACCCCATAGATTTTCAATGGGGTTTAGATCGGGGCTTCAAGCTGGCCAATCCATAACTTTCACATTGTTATCTCTAAACCACTTTTTTGTTGATTTTGAGCTGTGGATAGATGCATTATCCTGTTGAAAAGTCCAATTTGGACCACATATTTCAGGTCCTGCATTAAGTAAATGTGTTTGTTACATTTCTTGGTATTGATCAGAATCCATTCTTTCATTCACAAATGCCAGTTCGCCTGCACCATTGAAGCTAAAAGCTCCCCAAATCATAACAGATCCACCGCCCATTTGCCTTTTGGAGAAAATCTCTGGTTCTTTTCTTAGATCATGCCAGTAATATCTCCAACCATCTGGCCCATCTAGATTAAACTTCTTCTTGTCGCTGAACATGACTTCTATCTACTCATCTTTGAAATGCGTGTATTCCTTTGCCCAGGATAAACGTTGTAATTTGTGTTGTTTGGCAAGTGGTTGTTTGCAAGCCTTTTTTGCATATTTCATGTTTTTATTGCTCTTTATTGACCTCCAAACAGTAGTGTAAGAACATCCCAGTTTCAATTCTTTTGTTACTTTTCGTACTGATGATTTTCCATTTACACATTTCTGAATAATTCTCCTGCGGGTACGTGAATCAAGCTTTGGCTTAGGTCCTCGCTTTTGAATGGCAGGTGATTTCCCATTTAACTGCTTCACATAATTTTCCACAGCACGTTTTGAACGTTTTATGATGGCTGCAATATTTCTCAAAGACTTTTTTTCGTTATAATAAGCTTTAATTTGGCCTTTTTCAAGATCTGATAACCATTTACCTTTAGCCTTATTTCTACGGCAAAAAATTAAGTACTAACGTGGACGTTTTCAATATAAGCTTTTTAAGTTATTAAAACAACTGGTAGTAAATGAAAATGAGCAATAATAAAGATTTAACTTGAATTTATATACCATCTCATCTAGCTGTCCCCAAAAATTTGGTATTTTTTTCTATTTTCTTCTTTTATTAGCATTGAAATTTATTTAATTATTTTAGTTTTTTTATTATATTTAATTTTTCATGTTTTTCAAAGAAGTTTTTACAGATATTAGGTAAAAATTATTCCGATTTTATGTTTTTATATGGTCTCCCTAAAAATTTGAAACACACCTTAGGTTTCTGCATTTCTTGTGGTTGTATGAGTTAACAAATCTTTAGCAGTATTAGTTTTGTTGTCTTGTAAAATTTTGAACTTTTTTTTTTAATTAAATTTGCTCTATATGCAAAAATATAATTTTTACCAAATTGCCAAACTGGTTTTAAT
The DNA here is from genome assembly GCA_026543865.1 of Argiope aurantia. Lineage (NCBI taxonomy): Eukaryota > Metazoa > Arthropoda > Arachnida > Araneae > Araneidae > Argiope > Argiope aurantia. Next base: position 613,771 of record JAPMOR010119363.1, on the reverse strand, counting down.
TTTATGTTGTTCTGTCTTTTTAATTATGGATATAGATTTGGTATGGATATATTGAAGCATGTTAATGCTATTTGTTCTTCATTCAGAACACTATCCTTCTCCATTCTTTTGGTGGTGATAATTACTCTGTTCATCTCTTCTACATCTAATATATCAGATGAATGAGAAATGCTTGACTTTAAATTCTTAATGAAATACTTTAAACAGTGACAAATGAATAATAAATATGCAGCATTCCAAAATATTTCCAAATAAAGTAGAAATAATTCAAAAGTTGCCAAAATTTGGTCACTAATGAGTGAAAAATTTCATGGAAAAAACTTTTATGATATGAAAATAAAATATGAGTTTTCCCTTTTGAAGAGTGAATAAAAGCAGTTATAATTGGCAAAGAAATATTTTACTGAAGCAACCAAAGAGCTATAAATTTTCCCCTTATCAATATTCCTCTGAGATATTTTCATAAGATGACAAGTATAAATTATAGTTCAATAAGCCCTTCATATTTTAATATACAACTGTAACAAATTTCAGTTTTTAGTAAAATATATGTATAGAGAACTGTAAACAGTACAACTACATTGTAGCACTATTTTGCATCAGCCACTGTTTAATTCGGATGTTCTGATTTTGGTTTAATATAGAAATTTACGAAGGAATGTGTTGTGAACTCTCAATGTAATTTTTGCTATATTGTAGTTTTTATTTCAAATTGTGATAAGTTATATACTCTATTCTTGCATATGAAAAGTATTAATATGAAAAAGGGGAAACTATAGAAATTTTTAATCGAATTTGTATGACTTGAATTGATTTTTTTTTCCTTTGTTTAATTTAAAGATTCTTTCCATGAACTTCTTTAAAAAAAAATATTGCTAATGCATTAATTTTTTCAGATTCGAAGATCTTATTTTCAAACAATTTTGGATTTTTTGCCTCATTTTGGATCATTTGGAAATCGATTACCAACAGTGAGCCGTGTACAAGATATTGAATCTGACTTTGCTCGTTTAGAAATCAGAAGTGGTCATTTCCCGAGACTTATTCTTTCGTTACACCAGCAGTTTGCTTTCAATGGATTAAATAGTATTTTTTCTCCATATGTGATGCCAGATAATAATAATAGTGGAACAAGAGCTCAGCTTCTGCTGACTTTTAGGAGTCAGCAATAATGAGAATGATGTATTTAAATTTTAAAAAATGTTCTGGATCTAATCAATTATCGGGGTGAATTTGTACTATAGCAAGAGATATTGTTACAAATATCTTGAGTAACTAGAAAATTAAGTTTGTATATGCTTTTTCTAGTCATGTTTGATTTTGAAATATTTTATTTTATACTGAGTTTTATGAGGAAATGAGCTTTTCATTCATTAATTCATTCTTTTTCCTCTAAAACTTTGTACAGTGATGAATTATATATAATATGAAAATGTGTCCTGTAAATTAAGAATATTCACTGAAAACCTCAGTAGATGTATAATGTAATTAAATGAATATTATCTTAATGAACAAAATCTTAATTGAACTTTTTGTGTCTGTACTCAAACTTTGTATGAAATTGTGTGTTTTAAACCTGATTCTAAAATCTCAAATATTTTTTATCAGTTTTGAACCATTTTTAAATATAAGATTATTTAAAGAACAAATTTTCCTTTTTATTGTGTCCATTAATCAGAAGCTCTTGATTTTATGTTGAAATTATTTTTCATAATTTTTTTGGTATTTACTGTTTAATTGTAACTTTTAAATTGCATGAGTAAATTGTTATTCTTTATCTATTTCTATATTTTACTTATTTTTCTAGTGTAATATAATAGTTAACAAATCATGCATCATGTAAATTTTGCTGAGTAAGTTCAAATAATGTAGATTTAATGATGCTGGCATTTTATTACTTATGGCTGAATTGTTATAATAAGGATAAGTGGTGCCCAGAGAATAATGGAATTTTTTCCTTCGCCTCTAGTTATTATCAGTTGTAAACTAATGTAAATTGCATTTTTTTATTTTTTTTATTTTATTATTTTTTTTCTTACTTCTTCAACAAATTTGACTTTTAAATAATGACATATGTATTAACATTTTGTTCCATGGCAGCCTCTAAGTCTGGCATTCTGTGTATCTATATCCCCCATCCCATTGCTATGCCACTAAAACTGAACTAATAGTAATGGTTTGCTTTCAAAAATTTTATATTTAACAGTTTTATGGGAAATTTACGCAGTAATTAAATATGGCATTTAGACATTCATATTTATGAAGAAAAAGTCCTTTTTACAATTTCTTATTTTAAATGTCTTGGTGTTTAGTTTTTTAAAAATTATTACATTAAATAAAATTCTTTAATTATAAGTCTGAGCGTTATATATGATACTTTGTACAAATGGTTCTAATAAATTTTATTTGGTTTTAATTATTATTGGATTAACCATGGAAATTTAAATTGATGGGGTTGAATTAATATTAAGTGATATAACTTCAGATATACTTATCTTTCTGCTGGTATGGATTTAAACACTATGTTTTATACTTTAAGTTTTGTTTTTCATTATTTTTAAATTTAAAAAGGGGTACCAAGCCTCAAAATCCGTTTTTATTTTGGGGTTACAGTAAAGGAATAATAATAATATCCCTGCTTCTTCATTATAGAAATTAGAATATGCCAGTTTTATTTAAAGTAATTTAAAAATTGCAAATCTCCCTCTCCCCTTTTTTGAAGTTCATTATGGACCATCTTTTTCTTGATAGATAAAATGCAACAAAGTAGCTTGCACCTTAAACTGTGTATGAGTGCGAGGGATTGATATTTAGGTATAGATAGAACATAAGAAATTTTTTTAAATATATTACATATTTCTAAAATGGTGCTGTGCCACGGAATTTCTTGGTAAACATTTTGAGTTATGGTTCTTTATAAATAATTGTATGTATTTAAAAAAATAATCTGTTGGATATATATATATATAAGGTACCCCTTTCCAAAAGTGCAGCAAGCATTTATTTCCTTAATTATTGCACATATACATGTAATTATAATTATAAAGTTTCATTACATTAGGTTGGCAATTGTTATTGTTAAAAATTATGTCCCCCAGAATGTGAAAATGCCAATTAGTTAAATGTTTCTTTTACATTCTTCTGTGCACATACAAAGTTTCACATTTCTATGCATAACATTGACAGATATGCTTCTTTTTAAATTTAAAGGGACTAATCGCAAATTTAGTCTTTATTTCAGAGATACAAATTTATTCAATGCAGAAAATCTGTTATTTATAAATATTTATTTAGTTGCACGACATCCAATCAACGTGACTTCAAAGAAATTGACTAATCACATACAATGTTATCACTTTGGTTGGTTGATTTTATAAAGAAGGGAAGAGAAACTTGAGAAAATGAACATTCAAGATATTTTGGAGAAGTACTAGTGTACCAAGCAAGAAAATAACTTTTTTTTTTCGCAGTTCTGTGCTTTCTAGAAGAATGACATTTTCAGTAACAAGGATTGTTTGATATTCTGACGACTTATGTTGTATATAATCGTAATGCTGGTCTAATTATAGAAGAATACAACAGTTTTTCGAATTACCAGCGCCTTTTAAGAAATGTTTTTACAGAACATTTTATCCATTATAGTATCCTTATTTACAACCTACAAGATCCTTATTTTCAAGGGGGAAATTAGACGTTATACATGTGTTATAGAAATTGAAATTTTGCCTTACTTTTTAAGTTAATCTCATGCTAGTGTATGAACAATCTGTTCAGATTCCAAAACCAACAGTGTGGAGAATATCTGAAAGTAATAACAGGCATTTTTATAATATTCATGGAGTCCTTGGACAGTTATCATGGTTACATGGACAACTACATGATCGACATCATGACTTTTGCAAGTGGGTACCTAATTTACCCAATTGGGTATGAATTTACCTGAGGTAAAATCAAACCTTCCTTTCTGACAAATGCAATTTGGACAAATGTATGTTGCTTTAATCGTGATAGAAGCATTCATCTTCAAAACTATGACTTTTGGAACGGTAAAAATCTATTTTTCGTACTTGGTTTCATCACCAGTGGTCATTTTTTTTTACAAATATGTGGTGTGGCATTTATAGAAACTAATCAGTTGATTCCGTTTTGTACAAAAGTATACGGAATGGTGATCGATATATTTAGTTAGTTTTGATTGGCATTGTGTCTGAACTTTACTTTGTGAATACATGCATTGGTTTTTGAACTTTGTCAGTGCATTCTCTGCAGATCTTTGCCGATAAATTCAGAAGGCCTGTCTATAAGTCACATGTAATACATGCAAGTATTGTTGAAAGAATGCAATTTTGTATAGGTGTCGGAAGTGTTTTTTTTAAAACTAGTTTTTTTATGCACTTCAATACTTGTATTATCTGGCTATTTTTAAAAATGTAATTCAAGTTACTAAATACGTTATCGTTTTCCTCATTCCGAATTTTTCGTGATATGTATATTATTCATGAAAATTGCAACGAAAATCTCGTTCAAGCGCCAGTCCTTACTATGGGTAAATGGTCTGCCTTTTAATATCTCAGCAAATTTTACATATGGAAGCATGAAACTGTGTCTTTCTAGATGAGTGTAAGGAAAAACATTTTACTTATTTACAAGTTTTCATTAGAGAGGCTGTATAAAAATTCATTTTTTTAATTACTATTTTCCTCTGCACAAAAGCCAAAATATTTTCATACATTTGGGTACCTTATCTGATGTAACTTTGCAGCTGGAAATGTATATCTAAATGCAATAATTAAGGAAATAAACGCTTGCACCAATTTTTTGGGACACCCTATATAACTTGCAACAGTTTTTAATTATGTAGACATTGAGTTGTTTATTATATTTGTAGATTCTTGAAAAGGTAAATTTATTTCATTAATTCAGCACTGAATATGAATAATTTGTTTATTTAATTAAGTAATTTTATAGTGTTAGTTTTGTGCAAACTTACATGGTGCAGGTATCAGCTAACCTTACATGTTCATTATCAATGTTTCTTGATTTCAGAAGTTGCAGTTTTGTTCCATTTTTAATCATTGGTGGCTTTTTATTTTATTTTATTCTATCTTCACTACTATTTCCTTCAATTCAAATTTTTATATATTTTGTGTTTTGACATTTTCATTGCTTATTACCACCAATCTTGTACATGTCTTCCAGAATAATGCTTGCATTTCTAAAATTTCATGTTTTTTTTTTTTTTATTATTATTATTTGTGTGAAGATATTAATCTGATTTTTATTATGGAAAATATTATATGAACTTATGTATGTGTGTGTTGTTTATACTAGTGTTAAATGATATTTTGTTTGCTGTGCATGTACTAGGGATTGTTACTTTTGATTTAAGTACTTACTGGTGCCATTTTAACATTTAAGTGATAAATATATTATCCATAAAATAGTTTAGAAAAAAAAGCCAACAAAACCAGAAAGTGAGTCATATTGTAAATATTGCAGTTAAAATTTTGATCTATCCAATTTATTCTTCCTGATTAAACAGATCTATGAGCATAGAAAAGCCTTATTTTCTGCGTTTTTTAGAATTGCTTACAAATTAGTATTTGCTTTAATATTGTCTAACCAGTCTCCCCTTATGACTAGTATACTTATAAAATGTTCATTCGGAATAATTATGTTTAATTGTCTATTTACTTATTATAAAATCGGCACAATTCTTGAAAAATCCACTTTACTTGAATGGCTACTTCTTTCTTACATGGATAGCCTTGTATACTTTAGATGTTAGTGTAATAAGTTCTTGTAAGACTGTTCTTTTGTACTTTTTGATATACTTCTTTATATTTTAAGCATTTACAAGTACTATTTGTATGTTTTGTATGTTATTGTATTTGTAATTTTGAAATAAATTTCTTTCTTAAATCAAGTGTGAGATATTAGCTTTCTATTTTTCAATGTATTAGAAATATTTTCTATATTTAAAAAGTGTATCTATCAATGAAAAGAATTTATTTTATTCCTAAATGTGCAAATTCGAAGAATTCCAATACATCATTGAATTGTTATTAAGTTTTCATTTTTCAGAATTTCATTTTTACATATCCTGCTCTTTCTTCAGTCAGACAGTTTTTACTTTTTTAGACAAATTTCATTAAAAAAGAGTGCCTTCACCCTTTCATTTGATATAATTTTAGTTCAAATGTGCAAATCCTACATTTTAAACTATATTGTTAAACATAAATGCTATACTGTGCATTAATTTCAAAAGTGTAGGTATCATTTACAAATTTTATTTTCTGAAGTTATTTTTATAGGTATATTTATTTTATAATTTACATTAGAGAAGTAAGCAGAAGACAATTAAAGTACTGTAATAAAAATAATGCAATTTTAAGAAATATATTTTTAAAATTATATATACAATTATTGTATATTAAGTAGTTAATAAGCACACATGAGTGTTATCGAACCCACCACTCCGTTTTTGCTAAAATCAATTGGAATTTATTAAAATGTTCAGTTGTTATTTCTTATATGGTTAGAAGGAAGCACTACAAGTACTGTAATAGAAGGACAGATATGACCTATGCGGAGAGTTCAATTTTCAGTTAAATATAACTCATTCAGTTTTAACGATTTGAGTATGCTTTTTTTTTGTAATGTCATTGTCGCATAAAAAATAATTAAAGCTTTCTAATTAACTAAATATTTTAGAGGGGTCGCATAAAAATTTAAAAAGTTTAACTTTTGGAAAATAAACGGGATTTTTTTTTTATTAGCATGGCCGTATTTTGAACTACTTTCCAAGTTACATTGCCCACTTATCTCTAATAGGTAAAGAATTAAACCGCGTTTCAATCTTTTTGGGACACCCTGTAGATTAAACTACGTTTGTCTTAAAAATACTGAATTCTTGGACTAATAATATAGGTATTTTAGAAGTAACAGAAACCTTTTTCTTGCATTTATTTTTCTCTAAAATATCATGTTTCAGAATTTTATTTCGTTCAGACACGTTCTAAAAATTAGACTTTTAGTGGTTTAGTTTGCACTGAGAGTTAACTTTTAATTTGAACTTCTGTCAACGCGATGGCAATACTTTGATAAAAGCTAACTTTTTCGTGCAAGCGTAATGAGGTTAATTTTTTTTATTTTATGTAAAATATATTGTTGCGAAATTTCCGGTTTATCATTTGGCATTCTATAGAATATCTAGAAAATGTGAGAAATATTAATCATTTTATACTTTACCGGCCAATTTACGGTATTCTATAGAATGCTGGAATTCAGATTTTACCCATAACTTATATAGCATGTTTTATATGAATAAAGAGGGTAAAGGAGACAAAAACTTACTGAGGAGAATTTTATAAAAACAAAATCATATTAGAAGTATCATTATCTGTAATACAACTAAAATGCATGAAGAAATTAAATTCAACTATTAGGAACAATTAATTTATGAGGGGTAATAAAATTACGAGTAGTTATATTTCAATTTTAGTTCAAATGATCCCTGTGTATGAACTAATCCTTCAAAAATGCGTGCATGCGATGTAGAGATGTAGAAATTTTACTTGAAATGTTACACCGAAAAATAAAAAAGATTTATGAAGATTTTAGATGGGATGTTATACTGAAGGATTGACGAAACGTTTAGGTGGGATATTATTTAAAAGGCTTGATGAAGATTTTACGTGGTATGTTATACAGAAGGATTGATGAAGATTTTAGGTGGGATGTTATACCGAAGGATTGATGAAAATTTTAGGTGCTATGTTATACCAAAAGATTGATGAAGATTTTTCTTGGGATGTTATACCAAGACTTTTTTTTTTAATTATAAGAAATGTAAGGTAAAAAATTCCCTATACGTGGACAACCTAATTGTTCAACATTTGAAGTTGACAATTGCTGCATATTTTTCACAGGAATTAAGTTTGTTGAATTATAACTTGTGATGCACATGATTTTAATTTAGGAAATAGCTTTTCTGAAGGTAAAGGAACCATTCGGCGTATGCTGGTTATATCAAAGCAATTTAATGAGAGGACATGTTTGATAAAAGCTGATTCATTTCCTAAGGCATGTGACTACGTTCGAATTGAAAACTTTCGAAAATAGTTATATTTTTGAATATTTACATTTAAAAGATTGAAAAAACATCTTTGAAAACAAAATATACCAGTTAAGTGGCAAAAGTTTTTTAAAAATTGGAAAAGGGGCCTTTTTTTTTTTTTTGGCTAAAAAGAGATGTAAATCAAAAATCTTCTACAGGTTTATTAAGTGATTTGCTTAAAGTTTTGCAGATGGCTTAAAGAATATATTATCTTTCAACTTTTTCACATTGTGAAGCACTAAAACCACTGTAAAATATTCCTAAATGAATAGATTACTTATACTCTAGTTCAGAAACTGCAGAAAATATTGAAAAATTATTATGCCAAATTTGAACAAAAAATTCTATCAAAGATTAGAATTTAAGAAAATAGCCTGTAAACATGTAAAAGAGCATTAAAACGTATATTAATGCAATAATAAAAATCCGTGTACCTTCCCCAAAAATAGATTTACAATTAGAAACAAAATTCTAACAGTTTTATAAAGAAACCTGTTCAAGCATTAAGAATATTAAATAAAATTTTAAAAAAATCATAATTTCGCAAAAAAGCGACTTTTCAACCTAGTCATCTACCTTCTACCAGAATAGAGTTCAAAAAATGTATCAAATCGTGTTTAATTAGAAGATTGTTAAGTTCACAAATTATATAAATTTTGGGTTTGATTGATTTGAATAACAGTAAAAAAAATATTGTATTTGATTCTGCATTCTCGGAGTTGTAAGCAGCAGCCAGTTTAGATGATAGTTTTCCTACTGTTACCGCGTGCGAAAATAGTTAAGAATAAAATGGCAGAAATGAAAAAGGTTTTTCTCGTTCTATTTTTCTTCAACTAGCATAATTTATGGACATTATCAAAATGCATGGAAAGTTTTGGTGAAAGAGTTGAGAGAATTAAGAGAATTAAAATTTGAATATCCTTGCTCCAATTATCCAGATTAATTCGAACGAGACCTGAATCTAGATAATTGGATAATTGACGGAAGAAAGAGTTATTCTTCGAGAGAAAATAAACACGAATTTGAAAAATATAAAATATGTTGATGTAATGATTTCAAAAACAATATTATTTTAATACAATATGTAAGTATACTAATTATAAACTTCCTGTTCGAATATATCTGCCAAGTCGATTGTTTCGCTGCCTTTAATCGGGAAGATTTCGGTTGTGGATTGTTATTCCCCGGAAGGCCTGGGTTAAGCCTTCTATGGGGCCCTTAGGTAATATAAATCTCGCGCCCCCTTTCATCTCCCAAACATTCTATATATTTTTTAACCGATTTTGATTTAATCATCATATAAGTAGTTTTAAGAAACAAACTTTATCAAACTAAAATAACAAAACGCATAAGTTCAGATCATTTTTTTAAAAAGTTGGCAACAGTATGTCGCGTATAAAAAATGCAGAACTGAAATTTAAAATAATTTTAAACACAATAGTAAAAATAGGACAAAACAATTTTAGCAATGTAAATAATATTTAATTATAGCATTGGACATATTTTCAAATTATACTCAAATTTTTTTAGAATTATAAAATAACATAATATATAAAACTTGGAAATGATAATTAATTAGGAATGATGCTAGAATAATATTCTAAAATTAATTTAATAATTGATTTTAATTTGCAAAAGTCCGATCACACTATCTTTATAATTAAACGAAAACCCAAAATTATTTTCAAAATACTGCAAAATATCTGGAAGACTGAGAGGGCTCTGGATAATTGCCCACTTCACTAATAATCCGGCCTGTTCAAAAGGATGCGAGTCAGATGCACTCAATCGCATTTGTGCTCACTCATTAACCAGTGCTATAAGTTCAAGCATGAAAATGGTTGCCATTTCATAAGGTTTATCTTTGTATTTAAGATTGGCACATTGGCAACGAACGACACTAGATAATAAAAATAATATCAGGGTGAAAATGACATCTTTGTCTCTGATAATGGAATGGAGTTCCCGTGGGAAATCTCTGTTTACACTGATGATTTAAAAAAAAAACAGCAATTAATACAGTGTTTTAGAAGAGTGTTGAAAATACTGAACAAAATGAGAGAAGTATGTTTCTAAAAATTTAGTGAATAAGAACACATCGATAACTTGACAGAATAAGTTTATAAAAATTATAATTTTGATATGCATTATATTAATTCAATCTAATAAACTGAATTATAATTTCCAAATTTTATCTTTATATCTTGGAAATTTAATTTTTATAACTTCTTAATTTACTTAATATAACGAAATAAAATACACATATCAATAATATTTAGTTCTTTCAGTTATTCTCAAAATTCTTCAACAATACTGTCTTCTAGTGTATGATATTATTAAGTTACAAGCTATAAAGAAATAGATATCAATTGTTAACAATGTTACGCCTGTGAAAGAAAGACTGTTTCATATTGTTATCGCAGAAAATGCTATAATATAATTTTCAATATATCTCAATTTTTAAATATAATTTTTTTATGGCACTTTAATGAATCGGAAGATTGAAAGCACTAATTTGTCATCTATCATTATCTAAATTGCGTTGAAAACTTCTACAAGACGAAGAATTTCACAGTTATAAATATTTTTAAAATTGCAACTATTAAATAAAAAATCATATTCGTTTAAATAATAAAATCAAAACAATTCTTGTAAAATAATAGTCACAATCTTTCAAAGCATGATTTAAATTTTGTGGAATCCAAAACTATTTAAACTAAGAAATCTCATGCAGTTTCGCCTTAAATGTTTTCAACTTTCTTCATTTAAATGCTGTATATAGTTTTAGGAATTTTGAATATATAAATGACTTTCAATTATTTAAAAATGTATTGGCCTTTTAATTCAGTAAAATAAATAATTAACAAAGAATTTGTTTAAAAAAACAAAAATTAAACTAGAGAAACCTTTAAACTTTAATTTAAACTATTTTTTCGTGATTAATTAAAAGCGACAGCAATGGTTATGTTGTTAAAGCAGATACTAAGCAACTTATTGTTTTCTATGCTCATGGCGCTCTTTGTACATTTTTCTTGAAATGTAATTTTTTTCATTGCATTCTTAAAAATGATTTAGTAGTCACAATTGCATTTATTGAAAGATTAATTAAGCGTTTAGGTTAATGGCCATTTGAATATATATTTATATATATTTCAGGTATCGATACTGGAAACATGCTATTGAATACATTTTTTACACTGAAGTTATTCAAACAAGTTGCATTAAATTCAGTTTTTCTGCAAAATAATATGAATCCTGGTTAAAAATAAGTAAGACATTACTCATATTAATAATATTAAAAGTAGAAGCTATTAATCCTAAGAAAAAAACCATATTTTTAATAGGAAAATATTAAAATCACTGAAATTCGTTCAAACATGAAATATATAATTTCATTTTATTACCTACTTCAATTACATTTTTTTCGGTTCTGATTCATTTACTTTCTTATTTAAATACATCATTTCATGTACGTATAATCTATATGTAATTACAATATCTACAGTATTAGTTTGAAACGCTTTATTCTCAAATATACAGTACACGCGCGAGTATCCGGTTCGCGGTTTGGTTTGGTTTGGTTATATTAAAGTCCTGTTTGAAGCAACACTAGGGCTATTTTGGGACGGACCTAGTAATTTTGAACCTCAGTCAGATGACGAGGGCGACACCTTTAAGAACTAGGCCTACGATTTACGTTAATGTAACGGTTTATATCTTTTAACTTACTTTTTCTCTAACAAATTCTTGAAACGTGCAGTGCAGCATATAAACATACATAAACTACCAACACAGAGTCTTCTATTTTAACTCGACACTTACCAGCAACTACTTCTATGATTCGCTGGGCCGCGATCGCGTTTATATTCTACGTGGCTTGAAGTAAATGGAGGGCTTAGTACTCAATAAAAAGTGAGAAAATACGTATTATAACAGTAAGTTTTTGTATAAAAACTTTGTCTCCTGGTATTGGCGGGAAAAGAAATGAGTTTATAGAACTCCGGCCTATCGGCCTTTTTGTTGTATGGCCTGCCCTACCGCCACATTAAGCCGGATACTTGGGAGTGTACTGTAATATCAGGAGTCAAAGTTTTATTCCTACATAAGTTAATACTATTTTACTACCTATTTTCCTTAAAACATTGCCAATGTTTTTCATGCTAATTTTCATTTTTTTTCTATATACATGAAACCTAGGGAATAGCATATAATTTCATAATTACTTTATATTTTGTTCGTTCTTTTATTTTCCTGAATTCCGTGTCGAAAGGGAAGAATTACCATATTTGGATCATCGTACAAATGAGACCTTTATAGTAATCTCAATTCCATTAAATATTTAAGCAGTAAAATAAGACATCTCGCAACGATATAAGCGTGCTTTCTAGAATCAATGTTTTGGGAAAGCTCTATGTGGTTGTATTTAGAAGCAAGACTTTTAGATATATTTATTAATAAATTTTTTAAAAGTAATGGTAGTATTTAACAATAGGACTACCAAGACCGTCATTTTGACGGTTTTCAATTTTCATACTTAAAAATTTTGATATAATTTATGTATTGTTTTAGAACTTTATTACGACTTTTATTGGAATATAAGAAAAATTACATATTCCTATTCAATTTCCATTCAGCTATTAACTTCCGCAATCAGTATAACCTATATCTATTTATACCAAGACCTGTCAAAATGACAGCTTTAGCAATTTCAAAGTTTATAATATTTTATGGATCATCTATGTAATGGTGGATATCAATATCTATTTACATTCATTTTTACATGGCTATCAGACATTTCCTGGAAAATTTTGAATTACATTTTTCATATGAAATTATATTGATTGATTCAAAGTGTTCGGCAGCCATTGTAATGGGATCTATTTTATTCCGATTATGATTCAGTTTAGAACTAAAAGCTCTAACTGGATATCCTATAAATGCAAATATAAACTGTTTTTCTTGATTTTTTTTATTAATAATGAATGAATTATTATATTGAATGTTGTTTTTGTTAAATTATATTATTTCATTTACATAAACTAAGCCAAAAGTTTCAATGCAATCCATGATCATCAAAAACCCATCAATTTGACGGGTGTGGTAAAACTAGGCATATATTTAGGATCGGTAGTTCTAACATTAAGCTATCGTTCCAAAAGTAGTTCCCTTCCTATTAAAATCAAGTAGTAGAACATGCTATATCCTCAGATTGGCAATATTTTTGACTTCAGATAGCTATAATAATTTTATTCAAGTACTTTAAAAATAAGATTAGATGAATATTTTGGGTTTTGTTGAAAAGTTAATCAAGTTAAACCTGAAATTATTGCTTAAATTTGATGATCAAATCAAATGGACTATTATCTCGCCCAAAAAGCAGTTATAAAAACTATCCGACCTTTCAAATTGGAATTGAAACAAGCAGAAGCAAAACGACACAATAAAGAGATATTAAACATTTCAAAATATTAGTTCTACAGAACAAAAACTAAGATTGCATGTTTTTGTATCATATATGAGGAACGAATAAAAGAAAAAAAAATGATACCGTTCATAAAATATCAAACTTTATGCGCTAATGTGAACTTGAAAATCAAAGAATGTTTTGTTTTATTGAGTTTAAAGAAATTGGTTATGTAATTCGAGGAACTATTTTCTTTTATTGAGTCGATCACAGGATTTTAATAATCTATGTTTTATAAGCTATATATTTTTCTACTTTAAAGTGTATTTCTCAAAAAGTTTATTCAATTTTTAAAGATAAATAAACTATACTAAAATTCTATTGATACTTCATTACTACGGTTTTTATTATTACTCTAATTTATTGTACATTATTACTCAATTTCATTAAAAAATACTTAGACGTTTTAAATACGGCAAACTTCTCTTATTTCTCAACTTTAAAAATATACTTCTTTAATCACGCATTTCTAGAAAAACAAGTTAGTTTTCTTCTTAAGGTACCCAACAGAATGGGAAAGAAACGAAACCTTATCGAATGATAATTGTATGGAATGAGCTAATAATTCTATTTAAAGATAAATTAAGTTAACATTTTTGTTAATTTATATGGTTGTATCAATGAAACTAGGATTTAAAGCTAGAAAATACATCCTGTCATAGAGCAAAAATTCAGTATTCTATCCTACATGAAAATGTCCAATTTAGACATCTATTTTGTTTAAATCTTTGCGATTTTTTTTGATAAAACATATATTATGTATCATTTTTTTTTCATAAAACATATATTATGTAACATTTTTTTACATAAAACATATATATTATTTGTCAGCTTTTTTTTTTGTTCATAAAACCTACAATATGTATCAGAGATAATAAGACATTTCTCGGTGTAACAGAGGTATTGATTATGTGAATAAAATTCATAAGATTTAAAATATTTTTTTAAAAAATATATTCATCATAAAGATGCATTGAAGTAAAAACGTTGTTTTTGTCTAAGTAATGCATTGCATAAAAAGTGCAGCGGAATCCCAGAAATCTATTATCTACTACAATCATATATCATCAATCATACACGAATTTTTCTAATGTACGGAATTATATTTCGAAAAAAAAAAAGATATTGCAGGTTATTTTGCTTCTTAATGCTACTTATTTAAATGTCAAAATGTATGACTTTATTTGTAACTGAGGTGCTACTTTCATTTTTTTTTTTTAAGTAACGTAACGAAAAAAGCTTAATTTTTAGAAATTTAAAAGTAATATTTGGCAGAATCACATATTCGATGTAATACATTTGTGCACAATTTTTTAAAGTTCAGTTTATTTTATGTTTAATTAAATATTGAGACAATGTTATTCCTGCTGAAATGATGCTTTTAAAATTATTGAGATTAACATTTTTGATACCTTTTTATTTATAATAATTATTATAGATGATCGCTATTCTATACAATTTTTAGCGTCTATCTTCCAAAGATTATTTCAAATTATCTTTGACTACATTTCAGTCAGAAAAGGAATTAAATAAATTTTTTTAATATTTAGCATAAATTACAACTTTAAATGGTATAATATTCTGACAGATCAAGTACTATAAATATATTTATATTTAAAATTTTCACCATCAAAACATTAATTATGCCAAAATTTTAAAGTGAACCCAAATGTTGATGAAAATACATTGATAAAAAAATCTAAGTTAAACAGCATTTACTTAAAAAGGAAAATTTATTTTTTTCTTAAAAAAAAATTTATGCATTTACAAATAAAGTACTTAAAGCATTCAAGTTAAAATTTCGCATTTGACATATTTTTAAATATTGTCTACTAGCCGCCTTTGGCGACCAGCCGGTTCGCCAATATTACCGCTAGCTACAATTTTCAATTAAATATTTTAAGTAACTGGTCTCTTAATAGATTCTCAAACAAAACAATTTTAATCTTCACATTTTGATAGTCATAGCAAACTTTAAATTAAAGTGAAAATGATGAAATTGCAATTAATATAAAGATATTTTTTAATAAAACCAAGCGTTTTATTTTATTTATCATCTTTATTGCTATTTATTTATTACTATTATTATTGAATATGAGTATTGCAAACAGAATCGCTCGGTATTTAAGTCTTATGTGAACTACAAAATATTTTTCATAATTTATGTAATATCTAAAACAATAATTCAACAAAAATTTCTCAGATTCAGCATAAAATTCAGTTTTTACTTTTGCTTTCAAAAAGATTGAAATGAAATCAATAATAATATTTTGTTCCGGCCTATAAATATATTTCAAAAATTATGAAGTCTAAATTTAATGCAGTAAGGTATCATATTCTCAGAAATATTCGGGACACCCCAAATTTTAAATAAATAAATGAATGTTTCTATTTTCCACGATCAACTAAGACTTATTTATGAAGTTTTGAATGTTAAAAATTTAGAAAAACTCAACGTTTTCATATTCTTAGTCCAATTAATCTTGAGAAACCTGCGCGCTGATTGGCGTATTTTCTTTGAAACGATCGATGGAAAATCTAAAATTATCTTTTTTTATAGAATAGTAATATTCAAATTTTCATTAATCAGTCAGTTTAAGTGATCGATTTAGTTGATTAGAAATTAACTCTTTTTATTTAAAATATTTGTGTTTCAAGAACATTTTGTTATTTGCAATTTCCAGAGCAGAAGCTTTATGTAAAATCAAAAATTCGTTATTTATTAGAGCATTTATTGAATTAAGTTACATAAAATATAATCATTTTTCTATTTAAACCAATTTAGTAAATCTGTTTTGTTCGTGCGTCAACAAAAATAGAATACAGACAAACTTATTATGAAACTAAATCTTATTACATTATAGATAATATTATCAAATTTACATCAAATTATTTTCATTCAAAATTCTAGCATCGTTATTAAACAACAAATTAAAAGTTCCAAAAATATCACTGTTGCCAATCTGAATTTCACAACTATTTACAAAATAAAATTTATAATTATTAAAATAATCGTTTGCTACTTTTAAATAAAATATTTACGATTTATGTCGCAACAGATCTGTGTCTTACTAAAGGTTTACAAATTAACTGTGTGGCCATGATTTGAATGGATATCCTGTTCATATTAAATAAAACTTGCCTTAAAATAAAACTTATTCATTGGATTAATAATATAGAGAGTGTAAAAGATCATAAAAGAATTTTTCTTGAATTTATTTTTTAGAAAAAATAATATTTCATATTTGTTTCATTTCCTACAGACACGTGACGAAAATTATATTTTTGCAGATTTCATTTCCAAAAAGATTTAATTTATTTTTAATTGGTGCTTTAATCAATGTGATGGCAACACTTTGAAAAAAGCTATTTTTTTCCCAGGAATGCGAAACGTTTATTTTTATTTTGTACGAAAGAAATTGTTGAAAAATAGAGTTAAAATATTTATTTAAAAATTCATTAAAAACAGAAATTTAATTTTAAGGTTAAAACATTGGTACCATTTAAAAGATAAATTTTTGATCTTTAACTTGATGTAAAATTCTTTTTTGTGCGGTAATATTTTCGGAAGTTATAGCAAAAACACGCCAAAATTTCACTTAATTTTTAAATAAATAAAATTATAATTAAAAATTCGAAAAAATAACCCCCAGGTGCACATTCCCGGCCTCCAAGATATACACGTGCCAAATTTGGTAGCTGTAGGTTGAATGGTGCCTGTAGAGCGCCAACACACACACACACACACACACACATTGAGCTTTATTATAAGTATAGATATAGATTATATATTTAATACTTGAATGTTAAAAGGGAAAAAAAATTCATTTTTATTTATACGAAATAACCTCCTGTAAAAAAGAACATCCATTTAAAATATATATCCAC
Source organism: Argiope aurantia (assembly GCA_026543865.1). NCBI lineage: Eukaryota > Metazoa > Arthropoda > Arachnida > Araneae > Araneidae > Argiope > Argiope aurantia. The sequence continues at coordinate 596,300 of JAPMOR010119363.1, read as the reverse complement.
TGACCGACATGAAAGTTAAATATGTTATTTCTGCAGATAAATAAAGATCTTTCCGTCTTTTTCCTTGTTTGTAAATTTTTAATTATTTATACAAATTCTCATTTTGCACGAAATATGTTATTTTAAATTATATATCTGAAAGATTAAATGATTTCTTTCGTGTACTGTAATACATTTAGTGGTGCAAATCTGAACTGACAGTAATTATTTTATTTTGATTGTAAAAATTTCCAAATATTAATGATAATTGAACATTGCTTTTCTTACATTTAAAGATATATAGAAAAAGATGTTATATTTTCCAAATTATAAAGATTGTTGCACGATTATTCAATTTACAGTGCGGTGTTTACATTGGAAGCATTTTTTTGCAATCGAAATAATTATTGACTATCTTACAACTATCAAATATGAATGTTGTTTAAATTTATAATTTGAGAAGATTCATATCTGTTAAAAATTTATATTCACTTTGAAAAAAAAGGAGACATTTCCGCTTGTTATATTTTTGAGACGAATTCATCAGTTTCACAAACTCTCCTTTTAATTTTTGCTGCATTTTTCCTAATGCCAATTTTAGCTTCATGATGCTAAGTTTACAATGCTTACAAAAATTACAAGCACATTTTGGCTTATAAAAATGAGGAATTTTTTAGAAAATACTGTTGTATCTTATTTTCAAACTTTCTTTGCGTTTTTCGGAGTTTTGTTTTGTTTTTGTTAAAGCAGCGGCATGTAAACTGCATTCTTAAGGCTACAACGATATTGTCGATATTGATATACATTATACGAAAATGGTGGATTTACTTTTGATGTTTCGAAAATTTCAATACTATTATTTATATTTATAATGAAATCAAAGTAGCGGAAAGGGAAATAAATTCAGAATTCCGAGCAATTAGGGGGTATAGTTTACGCGAGTTATCTCGGAATTTATTTTTAATGTAGTTGATATGTGATTTCCAAGTTAATTTTTTATCCATAATTACGCCTCAGAATACACCAAACTCCAAACTGCTATATAATACCTGTTACGTAAGCATGTTGCCCCGCCTCTCACTTGTAACGCCCTCTAGCGGTATATATAAAAAAAACCATCAGTCTTTGTAACATCATCGACGTAGCAGCACGCCGAAAGGCAAAGTTCAAAGGAACTCCCAAAAGCGGAGAAACAATAAAATCTTTAAAAACCAAAAAAGGTCCGTCATCATTACAGAACCTCTCCATTCTGGTCCTAGCGACCCGGAGACGAATTAGCGAAAATATGGAAAGAAAAAATAAAACTCAAAAAGCCGAAGAGTTAAATAGAATCCGTGGAAGTAATGTAAAGCCATGTATTTTATGTAAATTTGAACATCCTTTACAAAGATGCTCTGAATTTTTAAAATTGAGTGTTTCGAAAAGAATCGAGCTTTTAGAAAAATATAACATTTGTAAGAACTGTTTGAAATTGCATAAGCCACCCTGCAAATCCACATTCCTCTGCCGAAGCTGTCAAAAGTCAGGCCATAATTCTTTGATACATCTGGATGCGCGCCTTGCAGAGGTCACGCCTCCAGGAGCGGGGGAGCAACTTAATGTAAACAATGACACTTCTAGCTCGTCTAGGTTGCCACAAAAACTAACCACTGATGCTGAGTCAGCGCTTACTAGTAACTCGAAACTATCCTCAAACATTCTATGCACCGCACAGTTATTTATTGAAGATGCGTTTGGTCAAAAAATAAAAATAAAGGCCTTGTTGGATTCTGGGAGTTCAGTAAACATAATAACTGCAGATTTGGCCAATTCTTTAAATTTGAAGCGGGAAAAGGTTAATGCATCCATCTCTGGTATTAACGGAGGAGAATTCTTCGTTAAAAATAAATTAACCACTACCATTTTTAATGAAGACAATGATTTTTCCAGAACTGCATCATTTTTAATTATGCCTAAAATAACACATTTAACTCCTTCTAAAGAAATTGATATCTCAAAAATTAACTTCCGAAGTGAGATTAAACTTGCGGATAAGACTTTTCACATTCCTAGTAAAATTAATGCATTACTCGGATGTGAGTTGTTCTTTGATTTATTGAAGGCAGAGAAATTTAGATCATATGATAATTCACTCTTGTTACAAAATAGTGTGTTCGGATATTTAGTAACGGGAACAATCAACGGCAGAAATTCTCATTTCTTTTCTGGATTAATTTTTTAAAATGATAATCTGGAGAATTCTGTTAAAAATTTCTTTAACTTAGAATCTTTTCCTGGTGATAATACAGATGATTCAGTCGAATCAAAAACATATGAACAAACTTACTGTGAGGAACATTTTCTTTCCACTCATAAGAGGGATAGTACCGGAAGGTATGTTGTTAAATTACCAATAATTGAAGAAAAACGTTCTACACTAGGCGATTCAAAAGAAATGGCAGAAAGGCGTTTAAATTTACTTTGGAAAAGATTAGATAAAAATAAAACAATGGCAATGCAATACAAGGCTTTTATGGATGAATATTTCCAGTTAAATCATATGGAAAGAATTTTAGATTCTCCTAAAATTGCCAATAGTGAATATTATATTCCTCGTCATGCCGGATTTCTCCCAGAAAGCGCATCAACACCCTTGCGTGTCGTTTTTGATGCATCTGCAAATTCTAGCAATGGAGTTTCACTTAATTCCATTTTATTGAACGGCGGAACAATTCAACAGGAACTATTTTGTATCATCTTGAGATTCCGAACATATCAGTTTGTATTTAGTGCAGATATAAAGAAAATGTATCGCCAAATTTTGGTCGCAGAAGCTGATAGAGACCTGCAAAAAATTCTGTGGAAACCTAATAGATTTGCTCCTGTGGAAACATACAGATTACGGACTGTGACATATGGAACAAAATGTGCTCCATATTTAGCCACCAGAACACTCAAGGCATTAGCCGAGAAAGAAAAAAATGAATTTCCTCGAGCATCTGCAGCACTTCTTACTGATGTTTATGTTGACGACATTTTAACAGGTTCAAATAACTTACCAGAAACCAAGGCTTTACAACAGCAGTTAATAGAACTTTTAAGTAAAGGAGGCATGCAACTTCACAAATGGGTTTCAAACCATCCTGGATTATTAGGGAATAATCAAAACTTAAATTTTGAATTTCCAGACTTAACAACAGTTAAAACGCTCGGAATGCAGTGGCGTCCCACATCAGACATTTTCACATTTGAAGTGACTGTCAGTTTGAATAACAGCTACTCAAAGCGGGAAGTCCTTTCAGTCATAGCAAGACTGTTTGATCCTTTGGGTCTTATCAGCCCACTTATAACTAGCGCTAAGATGTTTCTTCAGAGACTTTGGCAACAAAAGCTAAATTGGAATGACACAATTCCACAAAATGATTTGAATGACTGGTTAAAATTCTTAAAGGACCTACCGGCAGTGAACCAGTTAAAAATTCAAAGATGTGTTATCATCAAGAATCCCACCACCATAGACCTACATTGCTTCTGTGATGCCTCAAATAAGGCCTACGGGGCAGTCATCTATGTGTGCTCAAAAAATAAATCTGGTGAAGTGAAAACAAGTCTTTTATGCAGAAAATCTCGAGTGTGTCCAATCAAAGAATCAACAACACCTCGTCTGGAGCTGTCAGCAGCACTACTTTTGACACGACTTGCATCAAGGGTGATTTCGATCTTACCAGTGACATTAAATCACGTCTATATGTGGTCAGATTCCACAATCACCTTAGCTTGGATAAAAACTCCCCCAGAAAAATTGAAATTATTTGTGTCCAATCGTGTTAAAAAAATTAACAGTTTGTGTCCAAATTATGACTGGAGACATATTAAATCTATAGACAATCCAGCAGACTTAATCTCTAGAGGAACGTCAGCAACAAATTTGATAAACAGTCAAATTTGGTTCAATGGACCACAATTTCTACAGTCTGAAATTCCCCATAAAAAGGATACTGTAAATTGTAATACAAATAATGACTTTCTGAAGGAAGTTAAAACTTCTGGGGAATTAATTTTACTAACTAATATTTCTAGTGATTTCATTTGTGATATTTTAAATTTAAGTAACAACTATACTAAAATTTGTCGAATTGTAAGCTATCTTTTCAGATTTATTAATAATTTGAAGTGTTCTTCTGAACGTAAAAAAGGTAAGGTAACAATAAAGGAAATTGAAGCAGCATCCAACTTCATGGTAAGCAAGGTGCAGTCTTCTGAATTTTCAAAGGAAATTAAAGATTTGTCAAAAGGTATTCATGTTAAACAAAGTAAGATTAAAAATTTAGCACCATTTCTAGATGAGGAAAATATTCTTCGTGTAGGTGGTCGTTTGCAAAAGTCTACATTAAATCAAAATGAAAAGCATCCTAAGCTTCTTCCTGCCCATCATAGACTTACAAAAATAATTATGGAATCTTTTCACAAAAGGTATTTACATGTAGGTCCCCAAACCTTACTCCATCTTGTCAGACAGGAATTTTGGCCAGTTGGAGGAAGAAATTTGGCTAGAAAAATAGTTAATGAATGCATTGTTTGTTTCAAAAATAAACCAGTAAGTTGTAATCAATTATTAGGAAATCTGCCAGCGGAAAGAGTAACCCCTAGCCCACCATTTTTAAATTGTGGTATCGATTTTTGTGGACCATTCTTAATTAAATATAAAGGCCAACGCAAAGGTATTTTTCAAAGGATTTATATTGCAGTCTTCATTTGTTTCTCAACTAAAGCCATACATTTGGAATTAGTTACCGATCTAACGTCCAATGCTTTAATTGCAACTTTAAAACGCTTCTTTGCCCGACGCGGTAAATGTGCATGCATATTTTCGGATAACGCAGGAAATTTTGTTGGAACAAATTCAGAATTAAAAAGATTGAAAAAATTAATGAGTAATCCTGATGATACTTTAAATAATTATTTAACTACAGAAAGTATTGATTGGAAATTTATTCCCCCAAGGTCTCCTAATTTTAGAGGCTTGTGGGAATCAGGTGTCAAATCTTTTAAATTTCGTTTAAAGAGAGCAGTAGGTTCTATAAAACTCACATTTGAAGAATTTTTAACATTAACTGCAGAAATCGAAGGTATTCTAAATAGTAGACCTATTGTACCTTTATCTACGGATCCTAATGATTATACAGCTTTGACTCCGGGACATTTCTTAATTGGCCGTCCAATAACTTCAATTACTGAACCACAATTAATTGAAAAATCAGATAATTATTTGTCAAAATGGCAAAAATTAACTAAATTAGTACAACAAGTTTGGAAAAATTGGAAACGTGATTATTTGAATAATTTACATCTTAGAAACAAATGGCAGTTTGCTAAGAATAATGTAAATCTTAATGATATGGTTGTAATCAAAGATCCAGATTTACCTCCATATAAATGGAGACTGGGTAGAATTCAAGAATTAATAAAAGGTTCAGATGGTTTAGTCAGAGTTGTTGTAATAAGAGTTTTGAATGGGGTTATTAAAAGAGGTATTAGTCAAATATGTTTACTCCCAAACAATTAATTGGATTTACATATTTATATGATTGTAAGATAATAAATAGAGACTTTAACTCATTTGTATATATAAGTATTTCAGTATTATTTTGTGTAAATTTGTATATAAGAATTATTTCAGTATTTTTTCTATTTTATTTTATATTTATTCATTTTTGTAATAATTCTGTCGAATTTATTGTGATGTGTGAAATTCATATAGTGTCTGAATGTTGAAATTGTGCAATTTCAAGGCGGGAGTATGTTACGTAAGCATGTTGCCCCGCCTCTCACTTGTAACGCCCTCTAGCGGTATATATAAAAAACCATCAGTCTTTGTAACATCATTGACGTAGCAGCACGCCGAAAGGCAAAGCTCAAAGGAACTCCCGAAAGCGGAGAAACAATAAAATCTTTAAAAACCAAAAAAGGTCTGTCATCATTACAGAACCTCTCCAATACCTATTTCCTAATAAGTCATATGCCTGACTCTCCGACCCGCCCGAAAGCACACGGATAAAAAACTAAATGACCGGACCGCCGCTGCAGCAACAATGGTGGGAACTGTGGTTGAGTCCTAAGGACCTTTACCGGCCACGGTAAAACCCTTCCCTAAGGAAGCACGCCCAGTCATCGATGGGAGGAGCCAGACCCTCACCTTTTCGTGTATCCTGCAGGGTGGCGAGAACCAACCACCAAGCCGGAAACTTCCCATCCTCATTTCGAGGTCGCGACCGGAGGACAAATCAAGAGATAAAATTTCTAAGATATTTATCCCTAATAATCAGTTTTACCTTTCGAAAGAAAACGATTATTCCTTGAAAAAGAACTCTCAATCATCAATATCTCTTATCAAAACGTGATTCTATAGTCCTTCTAGATGTTCGCCAAGTTTTCCTGCCAATGATAATTTAGTTCCAATAAACCTTCAATGCGAGCGCAAATGGCATTAGTTAATGAGTGAGCACAAATAAAAATTTAAATACGGCGCAAAGATGTATACACACAAATAAAAATTTAAATACGCCATTGAAGCTAATAAGTAAAGAAAGACATTCAACTGAAATTTTAATTTATTATTTCAAATCAAAATGAAATCATTTAGTTATTTGTATGGCAGTTGTATTTTAGAATATTAATATCCCGTTATTTTTAGCTCAGCGAATACCACGTTTATTTCAGAGAAAGCCAATGAACGTTTTTTTTCACAATTTTGTTCTTTATTTATTGCGTTTTATATGTGTCAGTTGGTTTCCTAATTCCGGATAAAATAATAAAGCTTTACTACGAATGTTAAATAATTCCATCCATATTAAATAAATATTAAAACCTTAAATAAATATTAACCCCCCCCCCTGCTCTATCCGCTGGTTCAGTTTCCCTCATTTTTATTTTATATGGAAGTTAATGACCCCTAAATGTGTTATCAATGGTTTTTTATCACCACCATCCCCTCTTTTTGAAAGAAATCTTCCATTACTTTATTGTATATTCTCTATGGGGCAAACCTTGAAAGAATTCCTCAGCTACAACGTTACATAACAGAGACATTTTTTTTTAGTTCAAATGCAAATTCATGAACACCTGCCCACCACCATCCTTCATTTCAGGGAAAAATTCCCAAAATACTACTTCACATTGTCTCTGGCTTAGCAATCATTACACCGATTTCACCAATTTTTATTGCATCTGAAAGCTTTTGACACCTGTATAAGCCATCAATAGTCGCCAGGTTCCTTAACGTTCTCTATTTTCAAGGGATATGACAGAATAAAGCTTTAACAGATTTGACTTTAACAACTGGACTGAAATCACCAATGAATTTCGTCATTTTGCAAGAGTCAGAATGCTCTATAATTATTATACAAGTATAATTCAAAATAATGCTTCCTTTTGTTGTTATAAGATGTTGTTCTTTTGGTTGAAATGACACAATTAATGCAATTAATATGATGGAGAAACAGCTGATCACCTAGTTATGCAGCTAGTTGATAATCAGATGAAATAAATACAATTAAAACGATTGAAATTATTTGATAAATTAAGAGGTTTATGGGATTTGTCTTTATGTTTGCGCTGATATCAAGCATGCGTTGTATTTATCTAAAATTTCATAACATGATGTAATAAAATCTGAAGTATAGTTTTCTCATCACCTGATTGTCGTTGAAAGTTAATTTTTTTATCACCTGATTGTAGCTAAAAGTTGTCTACTTCAAACAAATCAAGATATATCTTCAAAACGTAGAAAAATTCGAGATAATTTATCAAGCATTAAATTTTTAACGCATATATATTCTATTATACTCAGTTTTTTTTAAATATTGATACCAAAAACTTTTAATTAATAACTTTTTCTTTCAGTCTGAAATAATATGAACTTGGGTCATTTTTTTAGAAATAATTCTAAAAAGTAAATAAAATTATACTTTTAAAACTGCCGACCTTTTTAACTGTCTAAATGGTATAAAGCAAACCTATTTAAATTATTATTCCTCGTTAAAAATACGGTTACTAAAATACTAATACTTCTCTCTTCCCAAATATTTCTCACATAAAACAAAAACTTTTGACAGCTTCTTCAATAAAAGAGCAAAATAATAATAATAATAATAATAAATAAATAAATAAATAAAAACCTTGTTATAAAAAAAAATTTCTTCGGAAATCTACAAATATTTGGCAAAATTTCTCATATCTGCCATTATTAAAATTCAGTTTTTTTATTTTATTTTTTTACTTATATTTACAATGGAGACGGGATTTTTTTTTTCAATATTTGATTTTTTACTAACAAATAATTTGATCTAAAGAGAATTAATTATCCTAATAATAAAAATAAATTACGTCTATTTATAACTTTTCTTCTTTCCTTCCCCCCAACTAAAATATTTTCTATATAAAACAAAAAGACTGTGCTTATTATTTTGCACATTTTTTTTCATTCATTTAATTATTTCTATTAAAATTTATCTTAAAAGATACTTAAAATTTCTGGCAATATATGAAAGACATAATTTGAAATTAATTAAACAAGAAATATTTAATTCAGTTTTAATTAATTAAGCATTAAATAGTGGCATGGACTGCCTATAGCCTGCCATGTTTATAAGTTTCGTATGATGAATTTGAAACCTTCACCTTCATGTTGGTATGGCGTGCAAGTATAGCAGAAGAAATGCGTGGGTGTGGATTATATTTTCATTTGACAAACTCTTCTCCAATAACGCAGTTTTATATTGGAAAGTGGACAATAATTTTAAATAATAAATCGCAACCTATATCTACTTACTCGTATATGAGTAAGTATGCTACGAATTCAAAAAGGGCAACAAGCTAGATAAATGAAATTTGGAATGAATTCCTGGCATAAAAATTATAGATTTATTATAAAATTTTGGGATAAACTTGCAAAAATGAAAACTTGCAAAATGAAAGTACACACTGAACACCATTCTCTGTGCGACGAAGCTAAACGCAAAAAGGGCCACATGTGAAAGTATAGGAAAAAGTCAAAAGGAAAACTATCACTCATTTCATTTTCCTCTTTCGCAGTTGCAGAAGTTAGTTTTGAAAAACTCTCTTTAATTCGTCATAGTTCCAGTTTTCTTACAATATTTTCTTAAAAATTCAAAAGTATTTCTTCAAAATTTAAATAAAGGGAAAGAGATTAGAATGCCATTAAAAAAAATAAAAGAAAGATTTCGGTATTCAATTCCAGTATATGAAAATATTTCGAATTTTTACGAAATCTATAGTTTTTTTTTCTTTTCTTTTTTTCCTGTTTTGGAGTTCAGTGAGCTTATATAACTGTAGAAATATCGTTCTATTAATCATTCATTGTCGAATGTCCTATAACAATTAAACGCTATTTATCTTTGTGGTTTAAAACTATTTAGATTTTATATAATATAACTAAAACTATAGATTTTTAACTATTTCTCATATTAAATCAGTTTGTGAGACAGAACAGAATCCCCAGAAAAAAAAAAATTGTTTTCAAGTGCAAAAAAAAAAAAAAAAGACCCTCCACCCGAGAAAACTATCTGTGTTTCTTCTTCATATTATTGAATAATTATTAAATTTATTTATATAATATATTATCAATATATATATGATTTTTTTATTTGAATAATACTTTTCTTATACCGTAAATTAAAATAAAAACTTATTTTGTACAAAATCAAATAGGTTATTTTAAAAATTTTAATTATTAGTCAAAATATCCGATTAATAGTTTGTTATCCTATCCATGCCATTTTTTATCACAACAAAATTTTTATTGCTTCTAATTTCTACGTTTAGCACTTTTCTTTTAAGAGAAATTTTTTCTCGCTCTGTTCATTACTTCGCCACTGAAGTTACTTAATTATGCCATTTGAATGCACGCGCACAAGTATTTGTAGAGATATCTTATTCATATACCATCTTTTATCGCAGCACATTTTTTTATTGCTTATAATTTCCACGTTTAGCATTTCTCTTTTTAGAGAAATTTATTCCTTGCTCTGTTACTTCGGCACTGAAGTTACTTAGTTATGCCACTGAATGAGCACTAGTATTTGTAGAGATATGTTATAAAACCTTTAGTAGAAAAATATAGAAAATTTCAGATTAATCTGATATTTTTATTCGAAGGCAAAATAATTTAAAATGATTACTATCTCATTAATGAAATGGTTACTATCTCTTTAATAAAAAATTATTACTATCTTCCTCAGGTTTCAGCAATTTCGAAATTGGAGAGGTATTATAAATTCCTCCTTTCGCGTTCTAGAGAAGATAAGATAGGCCCCATAGAGGGGTGAAGGGACTTCCAACCTACCTACCCTCTGAATAATGGGAGGGTTTGGAAGTTCGTGAGATGCGATTGGTTGTCTGCCATCGCCTGTTGCTTTCACCAGTCTGAGCTTGCACGTACGTGTCTGACTTATACTGTTATAAATCCCGAACCATTTTCTTTGTTTTGGTGTACTTACAGTACAGATTGATATTACCGTTTGGAAATGGATCCTTACCAACTGTGTAAGTTACTTTTTTAATATCTTTGTCCACTTTATTATTTTTGTGAACTGTAATTGAAGTAATCGTATGATTTAGTTTGAGATGTGGTTGTATGGAATCATGAATATCGTAAAGGAATAGCACTATCTTATTACCTAAGTAAATCATCTCAATATTCAAACTGTTAATATCAGGATTCGTTAACCGGGACACGCCTTTATTTTAGTAATATTTGAAAAGCGGTGGGGGGTTGGCATTAGAAGTGAAAAATGGGAAAATAGTTCGTATGGATGACAGGTTCCATCAGGTGGTGATGGACGCCACGCTTCCTCTATGGTTGCTTTTATGCCAACACTATGAGCGATTCTCGATTGCAAGAAATAATGATTGCACTGAGAAGGTAATAAAATAAAAGAGCAATACCCTGATATGATTTATTTATATATACTCATTTTGAATGAATCTCTTCTTTCGTTTTTAAATTTCATTTTTGATTAGGAATAATGCTATAAATGTTAGTTGCTACTGAGGCCAGAACGAGCATTGAAAAGCTGAATCTGCATCACGTTTTTTAAAAATTAATTTAATGGCAATAAACCAATGTGCAAATTTAGAATTAAAATTTATGCATTATTATTTTTTTTAATCCTCGATTGGTTTGTTGAATAAAATTCAATGCTTGTACAGGGCAATGAAATGAATTTCCAAGCTTCATTTAAATTGTTAATGGAAGTTGAAAATGATGCTTTGTTCAGAGTATAAATTTGACGTTATTGTGTTTTTATTTCTTGCAGTTTGGTTTGAGATCATTGGAAAGTATTTTAATTTGTTTTACACAATTAAACATTCATTTTAATGTTTCTAGATTTAAAACTATAAAGGAGTATGTATGTATTTCTGAAATATTCGATACAAGCATGAATAGGTTGCAATTTGCATATTTCTTGTAGAAATTATTTAGTGATTTAGAAAAAAGAAATAGCTGAAGTTTATGAAAAGTAATAAGTTATATTTCAAATAAAGTAATAAATTAGTGCTGTAGAATATTTAAATTGCATCTTATTACTGCAAATATGCACTAATGATTATTTTTGGCAAATGCATACAATAAAACATGTTTATTTTTATGTTCTAAAATTTGACCTTATAAAAAATTTTAAACTTTTTTTTTACAGTTTTATTCGACTATTTTGTAAAAAATTTTTCATTGTGAAGAAACATATTATAGGTCCTAACAGGAATCGTTTTTATTCCGGTATTGGTTAGTAGAGGGGGGGGGGGGAGAGATCCTATTGTATATGCTACCTGTTAATAATTGTACAAATTATTATTATTATTTTGGCTGAACATAAAAGTTTTTATTTTTCTTAGAATTATAACTATTTGGCGTTTTTATTATTATACATTTTGATTTTGACAAAGGGCGAATCTGAGTGATTCGTAAATTGCAATGAATTATTTATTTAATTTTAAGTATTTTGTTATTTTCTTAACATCAAATTTATACTTTGGTGCTCAGAAAATTTATATTTATATGTGGGAGAATCCATTTTTGATTGAAATATTTGGAAGGGAAAGGAATAAACGGCGAACAAAAACGTAGAATGTACTTCCTTTGTTTACTTGATATATATGGTGTATAATATGCATTGCAGAAATAATATTTTAATATAATTATAATGTCTATTACAGTATAATTTTTTATATTTCATTTTACTATTTCTTTTTGTTAAACTCATCGAATTCAAGCTTAATAATATATATTTTGGATATATCGCATAGCATCCCCAGATTATAGCGTCACTAAGTAACCGAGATATATCGCCAAGATGGTTGCATTATATATAATACAATTTGACAATCTTGGCGAGATCCGAAAATCGCCAAGTAAATGCTATTAGACCTAAGCTCCATATTTTCCTTTGTCTTCGTCACTATTTGAATCGATCATTCATGGAAGACTATTTTTATGTATTGTAAAAAATGAGCTTGTGTAACTGATCTATATAATATCATTTTGTGATATTTTCAGTATATTTCAATGAATATACTGTTTTACCCTATTTAATTATCTGTCAGACAACTGAAATCATTATTATCTATCAACCATTTTACCCAAACTGGACTCCCAGACCATTCAAAAATTTACTATAATGTCTTTATTTTTATGATTTTTTTTTAAAAATTACCAGTCATTAGGATTCTAAATCATTGTTTGGGGAAGTTATATGATTTAACAACTTTAGTGAATGGAATATAGCAAATTAGTTTTTATAGATAAAACCAATATTCTTCATGAATTGTTATAAATAAATGCCATAAGAAGTTATAAATTAAAATTAATATACATATGTTAATGACAGAAATAATTATAAAAGTATTAATTGAGATGCAGAATGTTTGCATACATAGAACTAATGTTAACCCTTAACTGGGGAGGTGCGGTCTACGAGACCGCATTTAATTTGGACTCAAATTAAATTTTCTAATGAATGTATTAGTATGAAAAACTGCCAATATATTTTGCAGATATTTTTCTTAATATACAGATATGTGTTAGAAATTTTTCAAAATATATTGTCATTGCAAAAAGTAAATGCATTGGAACATACATTTTCTTCTCAAATTACATGTTACAATAAATAATATTCTTGAAAAAGCATATTACTTTTTACTTTTTAAATCATATTTATTTTTGCAGTATATGAAGGTATATAGTAGACAATATAATGTAAAATTCAACAATTATATGAAAAATAAAAAAAATGACAATGGGTAAAATTGTCCCTTTTATTATTGGCTTGTGTGACTTTCATGGCACGGTTTTTTAGGGCATTTTAAACATACAGGTTAAGAACTAGTATAAAAATCAACCTATAAATTCTGTATATATATCTCTTGGTATATTAATATATTTTATAAATTTTTCAAAATACATTATCACTAGAAAAATTGATGATGTTTGAACATACATATCAAAAGCAGTTCGATGCAAACTTTCATCAAAAAACTCTTCTGTGCAATTATCCTTATCACTAAAATCACTTTCTGCTTCATTTAAAAGTGTCTGGAGCACTGCTTCATAATAGGATCAGTAAACTGGATGATATTTCAGGCCCCAAGTTTTAGCGCCATCTGCTAAGCCTTGTTTATCACTGGGACATCAACAGGGAGATGTGGTCTTAGAGACCACGCTCGGAGAAATAACTGAATTATTTAAAAAAGCATCTGCTGAAATTGATTGAAAAAGTACCCGTGTATTAAAGGTCACAAAACAGGAAGCTACCGGGTCAGTCCATTCAATTGAGCTAAAAATAGAATAGGGGTGATAGAAAATTTACCGCTAGTGGTCTCACAGACCGCACATCCCCAGTTAAGGGTTGAGTTCATTCTATATTATATTATCAATATATATAAATTGTTTATTTGAAGAATACTTTTCTTACACTGTAAATTAAAATAAAAACTTATTTTTTGCATCATCAAACAGGTTTTGAACTAAAATTTTAGGTAAAGGTATTTATATATTTTTCTTTATTCTATTAAGCAATAATACATTTAATATTTAAATCAATTTAATAAAACAAATACTTTGTCCTTTAATTGAAATTTTTTATATTAATGTTTTATATTTATATTTTTTTTATAAATTTACATTTTATATTAATTTAAATATTAACTGTATGAATATTTAATGGAATAAGGAAAACACTCATATAATGTAGGGGAGAATAAATAATAGATAGAATCTTAAATAAAAGATTAGAATCTATTTCTAGTTTCTCTGATAGATAGAGCAGCTATAGCCCCTTGCTTGATCCTAATTGTTATACCAGCTATAATATTATTTATGTTAAAACAGAAAATATGATCTTTATGCTATGGAATTAATTGCAAATTCTTATTTTTTTTTCAGTCTTATTATTTGTAAAATAATAATATTTTAAATGTGTAAAAGCTCAAAGATATAGTGTTTATAAACTAACAGTCAAATTAAGCTTAAATATAGCATGCTTTATGTGATAAGCATTTTAAAAGAATATACTGCATTGTGAGAAACTTAAAATGCTTGATTTATATATACTCAATATTTTTCCTAAATAGGTAAATATGCTAATGATTAATGCTTTTAATTTTCCTTACTATTGTTTAATAAAATTAATATTTGGGGTTTTACAATACAATAGTAAGTTGATGATTATATGAATTTATTAAAAATATATGTTAGTATACGACACAAGCTTTTAAGCAGTTTTACAGAGCTCCTGTAGCATTAATTAAATTAAAAAGGTGTAATTGAATCAGGAAATAAGAGAACCGTTTAGAATTAAGTTAATATGGGTTGAATTAAGATAAAAATTTTGGAAATTAATTAGGATTTAATTTAGAATTAGAGATATCATTACATGCACACACACACACATATATATGTATATAATATAAAGCAGTTAAAAAAGCTAAGCTTCCATTAATCAAAACAAAAAGCATAAAATAAAATTTTCTTTTTTTGTTTTATTTTCTGAAACTTACTTAAGAACACCTGTGTCTCTAAATTTTGTTGTTGTTGTTGTTAATAACTGTATCATATAAAGTATGAATACAAACTAGAGTATTTTGTATCATTTCACACTCAAAAAAATTATTTTTTTACCTAAAATCATGTTTACAACTTAATTTTTGTTAAGGGAAATTCTACTATAAATATAATAAAGTAATAAACAATATAATTAATAAGTAATTAAAAAATGAAGCTATAAAAGTTATTTATTAAAGCTTTTGCCATCCTAAATTAAAAAGAATTACTAAATAATATATATATATATCAAAGCCACAAATATCAAAGCATCCAGAAAGAGAAATATATAATAACATATTGCCATAATTGGCAATGGTTGTAAAAGAAAATAAAAGCTTTCAAGATATGGCAGCACTAATGAAGATCTCAAAATTAACTCTTGTTTGGCATGTTCAAAAACATAAATCACGGAGTGAAAAGATATCAAAATACTATATTTATTAATTTCAAATTTTCTCAACCCTTGTCCCATTTTCCCTTTATACGTGTTCTATACCTTCCTCATATAAGGGAGGTGTGGGACAAAAATTTTACAATTTTTAATTGTACAAATAAAAACTAATTGTTCTTATTTTGCTGCTGTATTTTAAAAAAAATAGAACATACTGTTAGTTTTTATAAACTGCTGGCTTAGTCTAAATCAAAACTAATGGATTAAGAAAGTTTTTGTGAAATCTGACCCACTCCTCCCAACTCTCCCTTAATTGTTAAAATTAATTATTCATATATGTTTGTATAAATTAATTAATCAAGACTGAAAGAAAGTGCGTAGAAAAATGTTGTATTGAAATGATACCGATTTTCAAATTGAAAAGCATTAATTAATAAACAAGTGAATTAAAAAAATTTTGCTCCTTAATTATTTTATTTGATAGACATTTTCAATGGGTCATAGCCATTGAAATTCCTAATTAAAATTCTAGTGGTGTGTCAAATATCTGAAAATCTAAAAATGCTGTTTTCTGTTATTGCCTCAGATTCATGAAATTTGAGAGCAAATACATTTTAGCCCCCCCCCCCCTTTATTGGGTAGAAATGTAATTTCTTTTATAAATAGATAATGGAGGGATCAGCTTTTTAAGTTAGAAGATTTTAATGCTAGTGTCACCACTTGTTGCTATTTTATCATTAAAGATAACTTCATTCTGATATTTTTGGTCTTTGTAGAAAATCCAGCTCAGATTTCTTAACAAGTAACATGGTCATAGCTATTATTAATCTTTTTGAAACAATGAGTAATCAGCATGTATTTAAGCAGTTGTCTGTTAAATATAAAAAACAAACAAACTATATAGATATCAGTATTGCTTAAAAATGAGTAAACATTGTAGTAAGTACTGAAGTAGATACAATATTATCCTTCTTTTACTTCCTTGTCTTATATTATGGTTTTGCTGCCATTTATAACATTTTTATTAGTTCATTCGGGTTAAGTGGTAATTATGTTCCATATTTACACCATTATTCTTTTAAATCATCATTCATTTCTTTTGTGTAAATGAGGGGAATACTGTATTTTATAAATAGCGAGATTCAGAGGTTGAAGATGATCTTGATATAACAGGAAATTAGACTCCTTTCCCATCAGTAGAACAAATATTGAATGTAATTTGAAACAAGTTACATACAAATGCATATAACTGACTGTTAATCTTGTTTCAAATTAAAATCTTAATAAATGTAAGGTCAGTAACATAATATGCATTTAAAAAAATGAAAATTTGAGGTTTTAAAAATAACATCCGGCATCTCGCCAAGCACCCTAAAATTGTGCCAGATGTCCAAAAACTCCCCAAATATCTGCTATCTTGGATGACCACAAGAAATGATAACACAAGCCTTTTAGAGTCGAAATAAAAATTTTAATATATTTGGTGACAAATCATATAAAATAAATCAATTCTGGCAATTATTCCTTGCTTTTATGTCGAGTATTAAATTAATTAAAAAGTAATCTTTCATTAAAAAATGTACTTACTTCTATGTAGCTTTGACAGTGTGGCAAATAAAACGGCCTGAAATCAAGATGCCTGACACTTAAAACCACGCCAAAGCCCAAAGGTGGTTGAATTATAACTGTACAGTTCATTCCTTGCAAAAATGGTTTGCTTTTTGATGATTTTAGAATTCCTGATGAATTAGAATTCTCGGATCCTAAGTTCCAAACACCTTCATTATTATTGCCGCAAAGGTCTTCAACGTAAGCTGCAAGAAAAAGAATTTTCTCTAATATTTTTGTTTCTAATAATTCAAAAATATCAAATATATTGTCTTGTAAAGTATGAATCAAATAAAAATTAATAATTTAAGGAATTAAACTAAGATTACATTTTGGATTTAACAATCTTACTAAATTACCTTCAAAAGTACATAAATTGCCTGCTATGAATGATATTTGTACCAATTTGTGTATACCACTGAAAGTGGTTTGATGTTCATATGATGTTACGATATTTGTTTACTTGAAACTCTGAATTACAATTTAAAGATAAATATTTCACTAATAATTTGGTTTTTTTTTCATATTATGTGAATAAAAAAAAAGAATGATTTATAAAGAAATGAAATTATGCCTTCATATAGAAATATTTTTTAAATATTGCTGAATTAATATTATCATTTTGAGTGTTAGTTGTTGAAAATTTTAAAGTATCAGATGGCTATTTTTTTTTTGACTGAAGTGATTGCGATCCAGATAAACCAGGATCATAATTATAAAGTCATAAAAAGTGCTTAAATTTGAAAACCATTTTTAAACACCTTTAAAGTGCATAGTTTTGAAAACGGGCCCTTCCTTATAAAGTGTGCAATTTTCCCAAGAAATGCAAAGAAAACTTTTTGTTTCCCCAGATGTTGAATACAATAAATCGGAAACAGGGTCTTTAGGGTTTGTTTACCGGATGTATCAACAAAAGGGAAGAATTCGAAGAATCCAGGATGAAAATATATGGTATAGTTCAGCAACAGAGTATAAAACCCTTTGCGCTTTTGCGTATGCGTTAGGATGGGTTTAATTTGTCAAAATAGGGGTGAAAGGAGGAGATGTCTGCATTTACTAGTATCTAATATGGGAAATCCAAGGTCAAAGGGAATACCGGAAATGCACTCATCGTTCCGCGTTTTCACCCCTTACGGTGGGTTCACACGAGGCCAACGGTTGCCCGCAATTGTTGTCTCTCTACTGTTGTCTCTGTATTGTCCTCGTGTGAATAGACAACGTCAGTGGGACAGTGGCAAATGGTTGTCTGGACGGGACAACCATTTACCATTGTCCCATTGCGGTCACGTGATTTTCCTGAAGTAGGCGTGACCTTCTATTACGCGCAATAGTTGGCCTCGTGTAAACCCACCTTTAATGAGATGAAGTCGAAATGCGGTCGTCTCAGAATCCGTTGACGAACTATGAAATTGTACCTTGGAGCCATTGAATTTTCAATGATCATAATTTGTTTCTCAGTGCTTTTTTTTTTTAATTCTGCATCCATTTGAAAATTATTATTTGTTGGACTAATGTCGCTAAATTGTAGTTAACAAAATTTGCTAGATTTGGTATTTAAAATTTTTGAAGAGGGGGAAAAAAAGTTTTTCATAACTTTTATTCTTCAGATACAGATTCCGTCATTTTTTAAAAACGGATTTTGCTTTTTCTGTTAACTCATATAAATACACATTTTTTATTGTTGTTTCCCAGTGAAACTTCTCCGTACAGATATGAGTCCTGATTGACAGAGTAACGCGCAGCATAAACCATTGATGTAAAGAACATGAAATTTGGTAGAAAGTTGCTTTTTAGGTATTAGAGGCCCAATAAGATAGAATTTTTCAAACTTTTAGCGACAATATTGATTAAAAAATAAAAATAGAGTTTTAATTTTTAGTAATTAAACCTTAGTAATTTTTGAAAAAATATTTTTGGATGCGATTTGTAACAATAATTTTTATTGTAATAAAATTCAAAACAATAGCATTGCTTCTTAGAGGCGTTGAGTCACGTGATTATACCGCTGTTAATGTCGAATAATAATAATAAATGCTTTTTTTTTGCTTTAATTTAAACTCTCAAATTTTATAGCAGTTCATTGAATAACATTCTCTACTTGTTGAATTTTGTGACAATGCAATATATTGTCTCGCTTTGGTTTCAAAAGATACTTTTTAAAAACGTATGAACTAGTATTTTTTATTTTCATTTTTCTTCTAACTACAGAGCTTTCTTAAAGCTACACATACCCCAAAAATAACAAAAAGCTATCAAAAAATTTTTATTGCATTTTGCGAAGACCCATACATTAGGAAAGCTTGATACTAATTTTAGATCTTATGTTTTAAAAAATATTTGAAGTTTTTTGAAAATTGCCGGCAGCTACTTAGTTTCGTTTTCATTTGGAACAGTTTCCCATTCTTAAAGTTAATTAATCAAAAATATTTTTTTAATAAATCAATTCCTTAGTTGAAATGGTTATCATATCTCACTACTCAGATCGTTTCTGTTTATATTCTGTGTTCATTTTGAGTTTTCATTATTATCTAATGTCCATAAATTTTCAAAAACCAGTACTTTTTAAAAATCAATATTACTTCTTGCACAATGTTTTTTAAAAAAATTATTTAGAAGTTTTGCAATTTAATGTTTTGTTGTTTTCTTATTCAATCTTCTGTTGACAAAATAACTGGACCGAAACATCCTTGAGTTTCTAATTTACAATATTAGCAGAGTAATGAAAACAAAATTTTGAAAAACAGACTTCTCTAGACACTGATGTGAGACTACAAAATACAAGTATTATGAATAAAATTGAAGATATCTTTGTTGCACCATACTATATTATTGTGGATATTGAAAATGAAATCAGTGAAGTATTAAGTCACGTAACCGAAAAACAAACTTAACTGATTGTGCCGATTTAAAACTGATTACAAATTAAAAGGTTTGATGTATAAAGAAGGTTATTTTTGATTTTAATTTGTGCTATTATTATTGTTATTTTTATTACTTTATAGAAGTCTATTGTCTTCAAAACATTTACGAAATATTAAGTTTAAATTAAATCGAGTTATTAAGTTATTGTCGTAATCAGTGTTATTGGTCTTATGCAAAAACATAATAATTTGAATAAGAAAAAAATATTTCCAATTATATTGATTTTAAATAACGTCTTTTTGTATTCTTTAAGCATGGAAATTACATACTTAAAAAGTCTGAGCTTAGCATTATTGGTTTTTGTTTAACGCCTTTACAAGCTTTCAATGCATTTTTCTCAGCTCCCCACCCCCCTTTTTTTTGTTAACGCAAATGCTTTCTTTTCCCTTACGCTTTTTTTTCTTCTTTCTTTTGTTTGTTCAAGATAGAGCCTTGAAAATTTTTATGTACTCTGAGAATTATTACGGATTTAGGTCTGAGAGTTCTAGTTATTTTTTCAAAAAATCTACTTTTTAAGGCTTTTTACATTTTTTTAAAGAAAAATAATTATTAACCTTTGGAAACAGTCTTCAATTCCATTCTAACTTTTGTTGCCAATAATCCAACAAATAAAAATCAGTTGAAAAAATAATAATAAAAAAACATTAAAAGTTAAGAGAAACATTAAAAGTTATAAGTTTTTTAAAAACTTCAAAAATTTCACTTTTTTTTAAAGACAATATTAAAATAATGGTGCTTGCTAAATAGATTTTTCTGTCAAAGTCATTGAAATATTACAAACCTAGAAAGAAGTCACTAATCACTTTTAATATTACTGTGTACAATTTTTTTAAAGGCTACTGTGTTGCTTTGTGAATTTGTTTCCGCCATTTGTAAAAACTAGAAATGGTTTTTAAAAATTTTATTTCTTTGTAAAATATATAATAATCTTTTTCAATATTTTTTTTAAAGCTGAAGTAAAATTTTTTTTTTTTATTTTTGCATATAGACTAGATAGTAGGAATTTAATTAAATTTTTGAAACGTCAAATGTTCGAAAAAATCCTTTATGGAACTTCAGAAGTAAGAAGCGATTACATTTTTTTTTTATTGTCTGATTATTTTTAAATTCAGCTCTTTTCTTTTCAACAACTTTGATTTAAAAAAATTCAGTCAGATTTTTAAAAATTCAGTGTTGTTCTATCGTCAATTTCGTGGCAGTTTTGCCAATCTTAGGACGGTAGCCATCCTAGGGTGCTTTAGCTTTTAGTTTTATAAGGCCTCAAATAAAATGTTCTAGATTGCTAAATATGGTAAGTTATTGGAGGAAGAAATTTCCATTTTCCATTCCAAACATGTCGAATCTTATTTCTTGCTTCATATATAACAATCAGTTACAAAATGTTTGGTAATGCTATGCTTCTACATCAGTGTCGACATTGAAGAAATGATATGAGCCGTTTATTTTGAAAATAGGGCAATTCCATTTTTTTGTTATTGCGAGATATTTAAAGGTTTGCGTTTCAATAAATTTAAAAATATTGGTAAGTATTAATAGATATATTTTTTGTATTTTGTGGTACCAGATAATGTAAATTTATAATCCATTAGTGCTTACAGTCTGACTAAAAAAATAAGAGTTTTATTATAACTAAATGGACTTGCCTCACTTTCAAAATTAATGAATTATTGTAAACGTTCATTTAATTGGGAAATATTTCAGTTGCATCAGCCTTTTTTTAATAATAAAAATAAAATACTATTCCAAAATCTATAATTATTTATCCATTTGATAAAAAGTGAAACAAAATAAAGAATATTCTTGTAGAAAATATAATATAACAAAAATACAATTCAATTATATTAAGAATTTAAATGAAATTATACATTTTCAGTTTTTATGTAGTATAATTAAATTGAATTTTATTTAGGGTTTAACGTTTTAAAATGTTCATGATGAACTAGAGGTATATATGGTAATAAATCCATCGTGTCCTTGCATTTTTCAAGTATAATAGATCTCCTTTTTTTCATACATAAAAGATAATTTTATATTTCTGAAATTACTTGGTCTTCCTCGTTGTGGTGGCAATCGATAATTTTAAATTATCGAAGTTTTATCGAAGTTTTATAGAACATTTTGTATGGCGGATTCTTTGTAAATCTGATGCAGCATATAGTTAAAAAATTCACGGTTTCTCCATCGGTATTTTTATTTCTTTTTAAAACCGTTTTCTTCAGAGGGTGGATTGAAAATACATATCCACGTTTCATTTCATGTATTAAACATTTATTACGTTTTTGACAATTTCGCATTACTTTATAGTAATCCTGGGGAATATACAAGGAATTAGTTTTCTGGATTGCCAGTTCTACCACTCCAAAATCACGATCGTTTGGTAAAATTGAATGTCTTGACAACATAAATTTGTGATTAATGATATTTATTTCATTGTCACGACTGAACAAGCGATATTGGAAATAAACATATTATTATCGAAACACAAAATTAATATATATTTTTTATTATTTATGAAGTACTGTACAACCACCCATTTTCATTATCAAAGATAGATAGAAACACCCTAGATTTCAGACATGTTTGCTTCACCATACGGCAACCGGAGCTAAATTTTGCCGTAATATATTCGGTCAAAAATAATTTCAATCTAAGATGGACTTGCACCACATTCAAAATAAACAGATTTTCAATACTGTTAAGAGCTAAAACTTCCATCTCCAAAATACTAGAATCTGATTTTTTTTCACTTTAAATTGTTTACGCATAAAAAGATCATAACAATTTTTATCTATAATTACCTTTTTTTTCAAAAATGGACTTGCCCCACTTTCAAAATAAACGGCTCATAGATCCATCAAAATTAACTGGTAATTTGTTACGTTTAAGAAATATTGGAAAGGGTCACAGATTTTTATTGTTGGTCTTATAAAAATTGACTTAATTTTTTGTAATAATAGTTTTTTTTTCATTTTTATGACCATTTTTGTCTTTTTGTCAAAACCAGAAAGATATAATTTGTTATACAATAGAAGACGTTGTGCAAATAAAGAAATATATATATAAAAATTTGAAATAATGGACATTTAAAATTGATTTAAAAAAAGTTTCAGTAGAAACTGCATTGTTCTAAAACAGAAAACACCCTTTGTTTAGAAAATATGCAGGTTTACGTATGCATGTGTATACAAAGATGCAAATGAATATACAAAGGTGCTTAATATTTTTTATATATACCAATAAGAAGAGTCCGGATACTTTTTTTTTTTTGCGGACTATACCATGGTACTGTGAAAATAACATGCTTGGGACAAAACAGTCATTATTTGCCACTTACCCCGGCAATATTTGTGAATTTCCAGCTTTTACTATGTAAAAACAAATATGTCGTTTTGATTCCCTTTTCTTAGATTGGGATTGACGCCCAGATGTTGTTGATAAAGGCAGGGGAATGGAAGAGGCGGTTGTTTGACATGGGTACCGTATAAAAATTTAGATATCGTAATATTTTCAGAAAAACATTGATTGACTCAAAGAACAGAAATAATTATTTACTTAATTTAGAGTATTTTTCCACATTTTTGCTATGATTATCTCTTAACTGTTTTGGAATTAGCCATTGGGCAAGAATAAGAGTGGGCACCTGTGAAAATAGAATTCTTTGATCTATACGATTTGTATTTACATTGCAGCATACAAATATGTCTTCAAAATTGAAATTTGCATGATATCTGTGAAAATGGAATTCTTTGATCTCTACGATTTGTATTGAAGCATACAAGTATGTCTTTAGCCAGGGTCTGAAAGTAAATAATTTTCCGAATATTCGGGAAAACAATTTATGTACGAGTGTAATATTTAGCAGAACACTTAAAAATATTTTCACAAAGAAAGCACAAATAAATATGCAAGTTTAATGTTGTGCTTCAAGCGAAAGCTATCTTTTTTATTTGAGTTATCAGAAATATTACTCTGTATTCGGATGCAAAGGCTAAAATGTTCAAAATTTTAGTGTAATTGAAAGATTGATGTATTTATTTGTTTTAAAAAATAGATCAAGGATTAGTTTTATCTCTTGAAGAAAGATTTTTCCCTCCGCTTTCTGTAAGAATAAAACTCGTGTATTTTGACTTTGGTTTTAGCAGAAATATGTAGTATATATTATCATTAGATGATGTCTGTTTATAAAATTTTCAGTGTAATATAATGTGCGGTAAAACATCTTTAGAAGAGGGAGCTACCAGAAGTTGAAGATAGAATAATAATAATAATAATAAAAAGTAAAAGATGAATCGACATTTCAGAGCCCATTTTTCGATGCTTGCAGCCGAAGGCGTTTTTTTTTCAGAAAGAGGGTGCGACACAATTGGCCATTCGGGAAGTCCCATTTTTGGCTGACAGATGTTTAACCCCTGGTTTTAGAGGGTGGGGGGAGGAAACAAATGTCTCTTCCATTGTACTTTATTACAGGGAATATGTTCCCACGAACAAAAATTATGTTATCCTCATCAAAAGGGTAGTTTCGAGGTGAATCAATGATAATTGTGCAATTTTGTGAATCTATCTACATATATATATGTAATGATATTTTAAACTCTTAATTTAAATTAATTTCCAAGATTTTATTTTAATTTAGCCCATAGTAACTTCATTCTAAAAATATTCTTTTATTTCGTGATCCAATTCCACTTTCTCTACTTAATTAATTCAAGAGAAGCTTTATAAAATTGCTGATTCGGCTAAACGCCGACACATTCATACGCTCTGCATGAAGGGGTAGAAAAATGTCCAGTAAGCACATTCTTTTTAAAAGATCCTTGTGTTTCCCTTACTTGTGATTGACATGCGTCAGAAATCCCTATCAGAATCTTAATAATATATTAGCACTGTAAAAAAATATTTTCTCTATCCATATCTCATGTTATATAAGACGAGGGATAATTTATTTCTCTCTTCTTCCTCACTTATGCTTTTGTGTCGCGCTGTGGCGGACGTGCCATGTCCGCGCCTTCTTTTAAATAATTATACTTTCCCGATGGATTAAAATTAATTTTAAAATGTAAAATGTCTCATCTATGCCTTCAAACCTATCTTCTGCTTCAAACAAAATAATGCTTACATATATATAAATACAAACTGCTGTGTTATGATAGTTAAAATGAAATAATAGTAAATTTCAATGACATTTTTTAAGCCATGCTGATTTTTAAAATTTTCTTAGACCTAGTTTAGAATCTGAAGAAAGGCGTGGTAAAAATTTTCGCAACCGTAATATTTTCTGGGTGACCCTAGTTAAGTGTTTTAAGTTACTGTTTATAAGCCTTTAATTTTTTTTTAAATTGTGGACTAGGGGGATCAGGGCTTCTTTAAGTCATAATCTTTAACCAGTTAATTACGGATTTATTTTTAAAGTCAAGCGATGGCGCATATGCGCGTCGAACTCAATACAAATGATTGCATAGTAAATTTTGTAAAAAATCGCAATAAAGCGAATAAGATTTGTTTTACTATAAAAAATTACATACTGTCCACGCCAAAATAAAGATTTGGATTGACGTGTGTACACGTCGAATGCACTTAACAGGTTAAATCAGGGCTTTTAAATTATTCTGTTAACAAACAACTTAAGAAAAAAAAAGAAAAAAGAAAGAGCCAGATAGCGCTGGGAAATATTTTTTGACCTTCAATAATGTTACTTAACCCCTGAGTTTATATCAGCAATTTAAGAATGCTTAATCTAGAAAATTTTTATTTATTTAGTTATTGTTGTGGCAGTAACTACAATACATTTTTTTTTTTCTATATTTATACCAACAGATATCAAGAAATAAAAAATTTACCTGTTTTATAAGATGCTGTAGACTGCAAAATCTGTATGAATAAAATAAATACAACACAATAAGACTTCATTTTAAATTTGAGATTCGGTATTCTGTTCTGCTATTGCGTTCAGTAGCATGACGCGAAGAGACGAAACTAAACAATACGAGCTGAGTTCATATCTTTTTTTATCTGAAATTGTGATTGCCATTTCTGTACAAGTGAAATTTAATCACAGATCACTCGTTTTTATTTTATTTTACTTATTATTATTTTTTTTTTTTATCTCTGCACGTATATTTAAAAAAAAAAAATCGTATCGCAGAAAAAAAGAAGAAAAAAGCGACTTTTCATCTTTCAGATAGCTTTATGAGAAGGAAATTTAAACTGAAATAGACTAACTTTATTTTCTGCTTATCAAGATACAAAATAAATAAATAATAAAGATATTTGTGTGTGAGGGTGAATGGAGGAGTAGTTGCCATCATTTTATGATAAATTTTCTTAATCTGCTCGTATGCTCATAATTATCAGAATAATTTTTATTGTTGAACTAATCATTTTGATCTTTAATAATATAATAAAAATTGTGTATTTCGAGAAAATTCATTATTTTGCTTGTATGCTGAAAATTATAAGAAATATTTTTATTATTGATCTAATTAATTTGATATTTAAATTCGAATAAACAATGAATGATTATTAAATGATTTTATTTTCAGACACAAATTCATTAGTTGCTGATTGTTTATGGAATTAATATTTGACTCTAAAAAATAAATTAATGTTTCTATATGTGTGAAATTTATGAATTTAATTGTATAACGTTTAATTATTATTTATTATAATAGTTAAATTGAGTCTTAAATACAGCCAAAAATTAATCATCCTTCAGAATCTTCTGGGAAAAGAAAATGGATAATTATTATGATGAAAATGACAGAAAATGTAATATAATATAGATAATGTTTTGCATGTTTTTTTAAATAAACAATTTTATCATATTGAGGTATCGTATTAATAATCGCTGAATTAGTATATAATATACCATAATAATACCATTTAATTACCGTATATAATATATTAATATTACCATGTTACTTAATTCGATTATGATGCTTTTCATATTCAATTGTTTTGAAGTCTTTAAATAGTATTTTGCAATAATTCTTTTTGTTTGAAATTTTGTATTGCGACTCCAAATATTTCTAAGAACTCTTATTGAAATTGTTTTTTTATTAATAAACAACCAGATATAATCTTCAGAATGAAGCATATATCTGGTAATGTAGCATACTACATTCCAAAATTTATTATTAAATTTATAAGAATTTGAATTAGAACTTTGAGTTTTTACTGAAAGTATTTTTATGGGCAACATTTTACAGATCATTTAACAAGAAAGTATTGATATCATTACAGTGATATTTAAAAATAAAATATTAATGACGACAAAAAATAAATTCTATTATTTGAAACTGTATTTTTTTTAAAGAAGGACAATTATATAATGAATGAAATGCAAGCGATATTAGTGATGAATACTCTTTTCATTAGCTTCCATAACTTGGAATATTCTGTTTGGTAATTAATCATACAAATGTTGGATTTCTGTTTGGTAAAAATTGTTCCATGAGCTTTTCAATGCTTCTCGCAGCTCTTGAATGAATTCATACTGTTTTTCACCAGCAAATACTCAATGAACAAGCATGCCCAGATGTTTTCCACTTAGTTAAGATAGAGGCTTTTAGCTGGCTGTGATAGCACCTATACATTATTTGCAACGAGCAAATTTTTAACTCCGATGGCAGTGTGAATGGAGGCTCCGGTTTGTTGAAACAGCCACTCTTCTCCTAATTTAGAGCCATATGGAAAAAGCTTAGAATTTAGCTCTTGAATATAGTCTGTTTACTTTTGTCTACCATTGAGAAAGACTAGACTTGTTTTTCCTTCATATCCAACTGCTAACCAGATCATTAAACTTCCTCTCCCCATTTGTCGAGATGAATAAAATTCTTCTTTATGCTTCAAACAATGCCAGTAGTATTGATAACCGTCTGAATTGACCAAGTTGAAATACTTCTCATCTCAAAATATAGAATTCCATCCTGTAGTCCATGGCATGTGTTCCTTGGCCCAAGACAAAACTGTTGTGGGAGCTGCTAACTGATCCTGTATGGCGTCATGTTGCGTCATTGATAACATGATGCTTTCCCGCCATAAGTGGCAGACGAGAGCTCACGCTCATGTATCTTTTTATGTGTTTTATATTAGTTTAGTAATGTTTTGTTCCTGTAATCTTAATAAATATATTTTCATATTAATGCTGGTTGTTGCCTTTCCCCACTCTGTTATCAATATGTTCTAGATTTCTATTTTGAATGATGTTTCCGCTTTTTGAATATGAATTTTTTGGATATTTTATGTAATTGTAAACTGATTTGTCTCGAATGAACACGCCCTTCTTGATTTCGAGCCTTGGCAACACTTCCACTGCTCTTTTTCAACTGATATGCAAATTTTATTTCATCGCTAAACTTTAACTTTTTAGATATAACTGTAATTTTTCTGTTTCTATTTTTCTCTGGATTTCTGAGGAAGTTAGAAATTGTATTGGGACTGACGTGCAGTATACGCAATAGAGCAATCTGTCTAACATCTTTCCATCACTTTTACATCCAAAAATTGCTCTTTTTTTTAAAATTAAATAAGGATATTGCTCTAGGCATTGAGGAAAGAAAAATAAAAAATAATAATAACGCAATTTTTAACAAAATAAACTTTTCTTGATAAAGTCTATTAAAGAATGGACTATAGTTATTCTTTTACTTGTGTACAACCAAATAAAAATATTTTAGCGGCTGTTCTACTTTTTTTACACATTGGAAATCGTATATGCTAATCTAAAATGTGTGTATCAAAATTTGAAGTTTCAAAATACTTTGCTGAATATTAAGAGGAAGAGGTATTAAGCTATTAAGAGGATTTTCCCGTATTTTCATCTACATAATATTTTATCATGCGAGTGCGATTATTCAAACTGAAAATTTTAACAACCATCAACCCGACAAACCAGGTGATCACTAAAGATCTAGTAATCAATATATTCGATGTGAACCAGTTCTTTATTTAAAACGGTTGCTGTTTAACATCACAGAGCCCATTTTTTTACTGTAAGATGCGCAAAAACATGCATTTCATGCTTCTAAAGTGATTCGGTCTTTCATATCTTTTTTTCATAGTGTCAACTTGAGTTGGCAAAGACTATTTCAGTCGCTTTCAGATTGCTCTCGCCTCTTGTACTAAATGATTTTTGGGTTAACTTTTCTTGTGTTTTCAGAATTTAGATAATTTTCAGATAAAATCTTAAAACAATAATCTTAAATAAATAACTTGACTTAAATAAGCTAATTTTTAAATTAGAGATAATTTGCCATTAGCAATTTCTCTTTTGAACTTAAATATATTTTTTTTTCTCTTTTAGTTAACATATTTTCTGCTTTCATAGTTTATCTATACCGATAATGTTATCACAAAACTAATCAATAATCTCACATGCTTTTTCCATACAAGTAACAAATGATATTCGCTCAGCGTTATTCTTATCTTCACACGTTAAATCAACTACTTTTCCAAAATCAAAATAATATACTATATATTAAGGAATAGAATTGTAAAATTAGTTTATTGGAATTTTGATTAAAAATCTATTTAATTTAACTGTATGCTTGTCTAAATAACTGTAAGTACTAAATAACTCATGTAGTACTTCACTAATAAGTTATATTTGAAATCTCAAAATAAAAGAAATCAAATATATTAAATTAAGAATGCTGAGAGTTTTCATTTTTTGTAAATTGCAATGAAAGTACAAATGGTATATGCGAAATTAAAATTTTAAAATATTTTTATAATAATATTCACAGATATTTTTAACTAGCACACTGTGTTGCTCAAGACTGTAAAATCGATAGCTTTTTTGTTATAGAATGATAGCTTTTTTTGTTACAGAATTTTAACAATTTTCTGTATTGAACGATTAAGTCACATGAAATCGATATTAGAAGACAATTAATCAGCAGTTTTTTTGTTTACACGAAATATTTTCTATTCTAATCTATTACCAGGCCATTTGTTTTAATATCGAATTATCCCTTACCATTTAACTCTATTTTTATACATAACATAGCTGATTAAGTACTGTTGTCACTTTAAAAGTGATTTACAACTGTTAAGAAAAATGTTTTTCATGAAAAAAATTTAATGATTCTGAAATCATTATCAATTTTCCCGTAATTTCATCTACATAATATTTTATCATGCGAGTGCGATTATTTCAAGTGATTACATAACAAGTGCTCATGCTATTCAGCTGATTTTGAATAGCTGAAACTATCAACAAGAGATATTTCACGCAATAAAATCAGCTTGTGTAATCTGAAATCAGCTTGATCTATTATGTACATTTGTTAATTTTATTTTAATATGTAGCATCAAATGCTGTATAATAGAGACAAATAACGATACATTATTTTAAAACGCTCTTTATGCTAATTTACCATTTTTTCAAACACATTGTTATAAACGTTACATTAATATGTTTATTTAAACGTTTTAATAATTTAAAGCTGAATTTTTATGGGCATAAAACTTGTTGCGTGCTACTCAATGAATGTATGACTTGTTCCGTAATGCATTTATTGATATACCGGAAATGTTTTTACATATGAAAGTGAAATAGCTAAAAAATGTATGTTAGGCTGTACAAAAGTGTCATACCTTATTTCTTACGGATTAACTTCATGAAAGTGATGGCTGAAAAATGTGCAAATTGATGCCCAAATAAATTTATTGACAAAAATGAATAAATAAAAAAAAGTAATCTTGCGTTGTAATGTTTTTTGTTAAGTGATCATCAAATGATCTGTATCATGATAAAAATGTTTTGTGTTTTATTTTACCCGAGTGCTTAATTTTGTGTGACATACAATTAAAGAGCATGAGGGGTATTATATCTCCCTTTAATTTATAACTTTTGTCTTTCTAAATTCCTTATAATAAATGAAGATAATTTTTTTTTGTGTGTAAGTATAAACTTTCTTTTAATATACTATTAATACTATTTTAATATGTACTATTTTATATATAAAATAAAACACAAAACATTTT
>JAPMOR010119363.1:543076-557596 GCA_026543865.1 Argiope aurantia | reverse complement strand
ATAAATATTTAAATGAATAGAAAATGTCTTATATAATCAATTTTTTGGATAAAAATAATGTTAAAATAAAAGCTGTACATATTAGTTAATTTAATTAATCAATACAAAATAATACTGTCAGATTTTTGTCATTTTAATGTTAAAATTGGAGTTGAGTATTTTAAAAATTAGGGAAAGGGAACAGTCGGTTACTTTTTAAGTGTAAATTTTTTTAAATTGTACACATAAAAAAAATTTATTAAGACATAGGAGTTATTTAATTTTCTATTAATGATTTTTTTAAAAAAAATTTCAGCATACATTTAAAATTATTCTGATAAAAATCTGTCACCACTATCTAGTATTAATAAATTAAGTTTTCTGACCTAATACGTAATTGATTATAGTTATTTTTTGTATAAGTAGCATAATTTTTTTTCGTCCGATGTCTTGTGAAGATAATTTTGTATAACTCATCTTTATCGAATTTACTAATTATTTTAATCTTTAATGTTTGTAAATATATTGATTCTATTCAAATTGCTCTTAATTCAAATCTTTTTTCTTTGTATTAATTGTATTTCTTTGTTTTATTGTACTTTGTATTTCTTTGTTTCTTTGTATTATTGCTGAAGATAATGTTGCCAATTTAAATAAAAGATGAGGCTGGATTCAACATCTAAACATCGATTAAAATGTGAAAAGTTATTTTTTAATCAATGATTAAAGTTTTAGAATGTTTTTAAAAATATATATTTTTTCAAATTTTTCTATAAAAACTATACATAGGATTAAAAAAAATCCTATAAGTAGGCAAGTTTTGAGTTTATGTATTCATGTATATACGAAAGTGCTTAATATTTTTCGGTATGGTGCTTAAAAAGTGCTCAATTTTTGCATCCGTTTCACACTACGCACCCTATCGGGAATGTTTAGCCATTCATAATTTTTTTCTTTACTTTAAAGCAATTATATAATGCCATTCATAAATCAGGTGATTGCGTTATATAAATGTACGATAGATGTTCGCTGCAAAGTTTTTAATAGAATTGTGATAGTGGAAAATATAAATTGAAGATCTTCCGAACATTTGTGTCTGTGGCTCGTCGGCCTTCTACAAATTTATCGCATTTTCCACTATCTTAGTTCTACTAGAAACTTTGCAGTTAGCATCTTTTATACGTTTATATAACACATTTACCTGATTTATAAATGACGTCATATATTTGTTTTCTTGTCAGCGTGAAAGAATTTGTATCTCATCGTCACCAACGGTGCTTCAATCATCCTATTTTCCTTATGTTAGCATAGATAATATTTATAAAATATTCAACGATAAAAAAAGAGGAAGAAACTGGAGCTGAAGAGCATAAAATGCATAAACTTATTGTTTCCAAAATAGTTTGTAAGCTCAGCATGATTGTGTTCAAAATTTGTTTATAAACAATTTTTTGTTGTTGTTGAAATATTATAAATATGTTCCTAATAACGCATGATATTGTAAAATTTGAGAAAAAATATTGTATAATTTTGTGTTTATAAACAAATTAAAACAATGTAAAATGTATCAGCTGGTAGTGCACAGATATTTTTTATGTTGTTGTTAAATAATATGATTTTTATTTTTATGATTGTTAAATACTATTAAAACCAGTTCAATTCGAGATAAAATATACTTTAATGTATTTAAATGTAATAAAAAACAAATTTTTATAATTTATAGAATAACATCCTCCTCTAATATATATTTTGGCATTATTATGTAGCCTTTTTGTAAAGAAACATGCTTTTTACGAAATAAAATGCAATATTTAATACTTCGTTATTGGTAATATTTTATAAAGTTTTTGAATCGAATTTAAGAAGTTTGTCCTTCCAATTGCAAAATTATAGAAAATTTGTCTGCATTTTTTGAAATAAAATTTTCGTAAATTTAAGAGCTATTAGAATTTTTTTCCTGAATTTGTAGAAGGGAAAAAAAATGATGAAAAATAAATCATTTCATTTCCTCTATTATAGTCTGTGTATTTTCTATAGGCGGTTCAAGGTCACATTTTCTACCTCGTTATTGGCTGTCTGGTACCAGTAAAGCGGTAGAAATGTGATCTACAGACAATACACAGACTATAGGAAATGTAAAAATTCACAAATTAAATATGCATGCTTAATATTACACATTTTTTAAAAAAATGCAGGAACCACTTTACTTTAAAGTGACAAGTCTCTATTTATATTCATAATTTGTGTAAAAAGAAAGTAAATAAACTTAAATTGAAAATTTCTTGAATATGAATTGTTTGTTGAAAAGGAAAACAAAATTGATATTCTTAAATAAGATAATATGAATCAGTAAAGCTGTTTTCTCTTCACCATGTTGGGAATGTGTAAAAAAACATAAATTTGTATTTTAAGCATTCATTTTTGATTGTTTATAATTCGATCAAATTAAAGCACTATATAAAGTGTTTTTTTAATTATGAAGAGAATTCCTCTGTCGTAGCGAATTTAAAATAGCTTTATTTTAATAATTAAAAAGTTTCCTAGAGAATAAATAAGCAATGCATTTTTGAGAAAAAAATTTAAAGGGGTTTGAAATATCATTGATAATAATGCTTTAGTTCGATTCGCCTATCCTGATTTAATATATATACAGGGTGTCTCAAAAACATTAACCGCGGCTTTTATTCCTTAAATATTGATAATAGACATATACTCTAAATTACAAAGTGTGTAAAAAAAGGTGCAAAATGTTATGAAATCGATTAAAATTTTCAGAGGATTAAACTTTAAAAAACATAAAAAAATTTAATACGGACCCCGTACAAAAAAATTCCCAATGAGTAAAATGTGCCCCATTCTTTAATAAGTTCATGTACAAAATTTCAGAATTTTATCATGATAACTCTCAAAGATATGTTAAAACAAAGTTGGTGGAGGGTCAATCACAAATTAAAATGCAAATATTTACAGCTTCAGTGCAAATGACGCGACGAAGGAATGCATACTAAGGAAATAAAATATGCTTCATATCTTTAGTTTTAAATATAAATTTTAAAATCTATACTTCCTGAAAAATATTTTAAAATTTTATATCATGAATTACAGAATATAACTTAAAAATAGCAAAGTCAATGAACTTGTAAAAAAACTTATGTAATCTTTCCTTTAAGTAATCTTTCCTTTAAGTTATTATTTTTACAAATTTTTAATTCTTTTGAACCAATATATAGAAAAATTATTATTTATTTATGCAATCATTACTTTCTTTGTTAATTTGTGTACGATCCCTAAAACACGAACATGATTTTTCCTCTTTGCGAACTCATATACAGGCGACGAAAAGTGGTTTAAGTCAGCATTTATGTACATGACCTTAGAGGATGGGGTACATTTTACTCACTGGAATTTTTTTTTGTACGGGGTCCGTATAAAAGTTTAAATTTTGTATTTTTTGAAGTTTAATCCCCTGAAAATTTTAATCGATTTCATAACATTTTACACCTTTTTTTACGCATCTTTGTAATTTACAGTATATGTCTATGATCAATATTTAAGGAATAAAATCCGCGGTCAAAGTTTTTGAGACACCCTGTATATATATATGCTTCTAATTACATAGCAGCGATAAGGTGCACAAAAAATGTATTCGAAAATCTTTGAAATACGATTGAATGTTAATTAAGCAACTAACAACAAATTAATCAAACTACCTTAAAATCGTAAATGACAACCATAGGATGTCCTATTACAGTAGAACGTTTCAATTAAAGCACAACAGTTGTCCCCCTTCTGATTTCACTCTGAAGGAAGAGAAGATTCCGTTCTATTTTCGCAGACGAAAAACATCCTCTGGGACTAGAATTAGAATTTTGACATTAGCCAGGCTCATAGATTTAAAAGGTTTTCGAAAAAAATTCACAATCAAGAGCAAGATTGTAGTGCAAATGAACTTTTTTTTTTAAGGGGGAGACTGATTTCTCGCTGAGATATGAAATGGAGTCTGAATTCTTTTTAACAGTTGGCGTGACTTTGGCAAAAGACGATACCATAGAACCTTAAGCTTTCCAGTGAAAGTCAACGCAAATTACCCAATCAACAAAATACATTTCAAGCATTTCAAAAAAATTAAATTAATTAAAATAGAATCTTTAATTTTATGCGAATTTCTTTTCGGTTGTTTTAAAATCGAAGAAAAATGTCCATTCTCAAGTCTTAAAAATCAATTATCTAAAAGAATTAAACAAAAGAATAAACTCTACAATAATTCTATCGATATTTTTCAAATTAATATTTCCCGAGGAAGATAACAATGCAAATGTTGTTTTTTTAAACCCTTATTTTTATCTTTGGAAGTACAATTTAATCTGTGTTGGTCAAAAATTTACACCTCAAAAGTATTTCTTGAAGCATTTTATGTTAAATTTATTTACATAAATGTTTTATGAATGAACTTAATGTTCTTTTAGCGTGATTTATCAGATTCGATATTAGTTATTAAAAGCAATTATTCTCAACTAATTGTATTTTTTAAGATTAAACAAAAAATTCAGAGTCGTATACAAAAGTGCACATTTCAATTAATTACGCTACATAATCGATTATTAATAAGTATTAGTAAATGTTAGTAATACTAATATCAATAAGTATTAGTAAATGTATAAAAACAATGAATAAATGTCATTCCATTGTCGGAAAAGAAACTCGATTCCAATATTATATGAAATCCAATTATAATGTAAATAATAACATTAATTTATTAAACATAATTAGTAATAGTACTGAATCAAATTAATTTGTTGAGAGAGGTGAAAATTGAGAAGTCGGGTATCTGTGAGAGAGACAAAACCTTTCATTGCAGCTATTTTTAGAAAATTCTAGGTTTTGAGCTTCAGTAACTAAACAATTCAATTCTTCTTGCTCTAGAGCTAATTTTAATATGTTTTGAAGCTCGATGTTTGAAAGTTCCGTAAGAATTCCTCTGACTTCGCTTCACGGAGAGAAAATTATCAAGGAAATCAATGGGAAAACAGAAACAAAGCCACTAGGCTGTAATGTAAACTAAAGTGAGTCGTGAAGTGAAATTGTCAATTTCTCCCTCATTGAAAATATAGGAAATGACCACGACCTTCGTAAAACATGACGAATTACCGTTCAACAACGGATTGTAAAACCATCCGCATTTTTGCGCATGCGTTAGGATGGATTTAACTCGTCAAAATAGGAGTGAAAGGAGGAGATGTTTACATTTACTAGTATCTAATATAGGAAATGCAAGGTCAAAGGGAATACCAAAAATGCACTCATGTTCCGCGTCTCACCCCTTAATGAGATGGAGTCATCGAAATGTGGTCATCTCAGAATCCGTTGACGAACAGTACGAAGGTCGTGAAATGACTCAATGTTATACGAGAAAGGGGGTCTAGTGGAATTCCTGTCTAGTTACACAATAGAAAGAATTTCAGTAAGGGCTGGGATAGCCTGGTTGGATTCGTGTCCTTTGGGTTGCGAGTTCGAACCCCCCGGCCGAAGACTCTTCATGTGTATGGTGGCTGGTGCACGTATAAATCTGTCGTAGTCACCAAGTCCTTCATGTCGAGAGTAATACCAATGGGAGTATTGGAGCAGGGGTGATCGTTCGCTGATTCAGGTCTAAATTACGATCTGTGGATGAGTGAATGAAGTCCGCCCCGTAAAAAAGGTGGTGACGTGTGTGTAGCTAAAGTCGTACTCTTGGCCCTAGATGGCGCTACTGAAAAAAAAAGAGACTCACCCTTGGCTTAAAAAATCACTGACTTCTAAAGTTAGTGGGTTTGTCTATGACAAGTGCCATTAGGAACAACAAGAACTTCAATACTTTTCACCTCGGGTTGTATTCGATTTTAAGGATAGAGGAATAATACTCATGAAATGGACAGCCTTTTTTTTTTCTCTCCTTTTTTCATTATATTTGCCGATTCGCAAGCAGGCAAATATTGCCACAAAATATATTTTAGATATCGATTCATTCACAACTTTTTCAACTATGATTATCAGATGTAATCATAATTACATGAATCTGTCAATAATGTAAAAATATTCAAACCTGTATTGATGATTTATATTTCAATATGCAGTTTTATTAACTTTAAAACAATCATTTGTTCATTGAAACTTTTTTATAAGCTTCTTATTTTTTTATGCTTAGAAAAGCAAGGTTATTTATTAGATTCCATTCTACTGTTGCAAATGACAAATAACTAATAAGAATTTTAGTATGTCTAGTTCTAAGAATTGGCAGTGTATAACGATTGAATTTTGCTAAAATTTAATTCAATTGCAAATCGAGCAAATTTAAAACAATAATTTAATGTACATAATCCAAAATTTTAATGCTGTTTCTGATAGTTATAGAATAATATAATATTATTAACTAATATGATTAATAAAATATAATTACAAGGAGAACAAATTAAAAAATTAAAATGCCATTCTATTTTTTCTTCTTTTTTTTTTCTTAAAATAAAAATATCTGCAGCAAATAAATTGCCTTTTCTCTGTTTTCCACAAAACAATTGTTTTAAGCATTTTCGATAAATACTTTGACACGAGTACCGCATTCATTTGAACGACTCTAGAATTGCGTAACTAGGCAACTCTGTTGTCGTTTCTTCCCGTCCCTTTCAATTCCAGAAATTTTTTTTTCAAAATCTTATTTCAATTTCGATGTAATCGTTTATTTTTCATAAATATTATTCTAAAATGGAATAACAGAAAAAATTGTGGTTTTTAATGTAGATATTTTTAAAAATTACAGTGCGTAAAAGAGCAATCATTTGAAAAAGTTTATATATATTAATATTTCTTGACTTCTTTAGGATAAAAATTTTGAAATTAAGAATTAATAAGAAATAATTTAATCAAGAAAATAAGAAAATGTAAAAGAAATTTTTATCCTATTTTAGAATGGAGCAGTTGCAAAGGAAATCATTATTTATTTCGAATAGCCCTTTTTTTTTTTCTTCGACCGACTGAGACAACACTACAAATGTAGTCACAGAGTCGCATACTAAATGTCGTATATTAGTCGTGTTTTTCAGTTATCACACTTACATGATGTAAAAATACAGATCGACATATGGTCAATTCCTTAATAAATTTGGTCTCAAATTCAATATATCTACAATTCAGATGTTAAATCTGTGCACCACATTTCATCCATTTAGATCTCTTTGTTTTGTATCATCTTGTTAGCTTACATTCGAATAGCAGGATAGACAGATCTCCTCTGTATAAATTCTGTTCAAAATTTGATAGAGATCTTCAAATTTGGTCTACCAAATTTCATGTGTCTAGCTCAAAGCGTTTTCGAATTGCCGGGCCTAATTCCACATATGTTTTTCGGTTTCGGGGAAAGTTAGAATTTTAAAATTCATCAAAATCTCTAATTCTAAGTTTTTGATTATGGTAATAATTTTTCTTTGTATAGGAGAAAGTAAAAGCGAATGAATTCAATTTTTAGGAAATTCGTTTTATTGCTTTATCTAAATTTGAAAAAGATCACATCTTTTATAGGACATGAAATAATGAATGCACAGCATGCCCTTCATTCATAACGAAGTAGAATTGTTAGGGGGAGTGGGAAATGCTATAGTTAAAATGTAATTTTAATTTTCTTCAATTTTCATTTTTCGAAATTTTAAATGAATTTTTTTTTGTAATTTATATTTAAATTTTAACTAAATGATTTTTTGTTTTCAAATTAAGCAGTTTTTGATGTTACTTTTTAACACGCATCAAACTTATGGCAAAAGTCTTTTTGAACAACTAGTAAGTGAGTGTGACTTGCATGTATTTTGTAGCATATCCATGCTTCTTCACGCTGCTTTTTAGTTTTAAAACAAATTACTATTTCTTTTCATTTGAGGAATTGAAAAATACTAACTGTCAACTAAAAAAAAAAAAAATTAAAAATTAATCAGAATTTTTTTTCTAAAATACTTTTTAATTAAAACAAATTTATTGTTGAAATTCGAACTTTTACAAAGAAGTAGCAACTTTATTTTGAACTAGTCGCCTTTGGCGACCAGCCGGTTCGCCAATCAATGTTCGTTAAAACTTTAATAATTAAATATTTTATGTAACTTCTATTTTAACAGCTTCTTCATCAAAATATTTTAAAGCTTCAAATTTCGATAGTCATACAGTGCGCGAAAAAAGTATAAGGACAACATGTAATTGCATGAAAATATGGTTTATTTCCATTTCACCTAACTGAACTTTTTATATTTCTTACTTCTGCTGCATAATTTTGTGATAACACTTATACCACATAAAAAAACATAATTTAGCTTCAAAATATTGATTTTACAAAATTTAACATTAAAGGAAATACGGAAAAAATTATAAGGACATGTTGTAAAATACTTAAAAAATGTTTCAATAATCAAGAAAACTACCTTTTTTTTCAATCACTTGAATGAGCCGAGAGGTCATAGATCCTGAAAGATCTTTTAAAATGTCCACAGATATTTTTTCCCAAGCGTCTTTGATAGCGACGACAAGATCTTGTGTACATTGATACTGTGTGCCGATTTTATAAACTTCTCGGGCTAGAAGTCCCCATAAATTTTCGATTGGATTAAGATCGGGACTTCTCGCAGGCCAATCAAGTAAATTTACAGAATTAACTTCAAACCAGAGTTTTGTACTCGTAGAAACGTAGAATACGCAGAAGTATTATCCTGCTGAAAAATATAGTCCCCTGAAGTAATTAGTGGTGCTTCAGGTAACAAACTTTCTCCTAACATATCAGCATACCTGTCCGAATTCATTTTACGGTTGATAAATACAATTGGAGTGGTTCCATTTGCCGCAAAAGCGCCCCATACCATAACCGAGCCACCACCATATTGACGCCTGGAAAACACTTCCTTGGACTTTCGCAGATCATACCAAAAATAACGAAAACCATTAGGTCCATCAAGATTGAACTTTTTTTCGTCCGAAAAAATTACATCAGCCCACTTTTGATCAAGAGAAATATATTTTTTGGCAAAGTAAACTCTTCTTTTCTTATGATGATTTGTAAGAGGGGGGCGTGACACTAATTTCCCATAAGAAACTTGAGGATGTTTACTCAAAACATTTTGAACAGTCCTTGTTGAGCATGGTAAACTCAAATTTTATCTAACTTCATTTGCGGTTTCTCTTTTCTCGCAAGCTCTCCTTACTATCATTCTTTTTTGTTGACGAGTGAGAATTTCTGGTCTCCCAGTTCGCTTTTTCATACTATACATCCCAGGATTTTTTAGAAAATTATAAACCACCGTTTTAGATCTCTTGAATCTTTTTGAAATTTCCCATCCACTCGATCCACATTCTCGAAAAGCAACAATTTTTCCTTTTTCAGAGTCAGAAAGTTGAGTTCCTTTGGGCATCGTTTAAAAATTCACGCTGAAAGTCGCCGAGTGGGAAATTCTTTTCGCAAATGAATCTTTTAACTCGGAATTGTCATTTTATGCTTTCAAATATTCAAATTTTTAAATAATTACTGGAGAAAAAGCAATGTCTTTATACTTTTTTCCGTTTTCATTTAGGTTTAAAAATCAAAATTTAAATTTTAGCAGATTTAAAATTGAAAATTTTAATTACTTTACGCATAAAATATTTTAGTTTTACTTCTATTTTTTCTACAAAAATTTGCATTCGATTCTGTAAACAAGGCTTCTAGATTTGGCGATTTTTCGCGTGTCCTTATAATTTTTTCGGGCACTGTATAATTCATTCATAATATTATAAAGGCCTTCAGCCATAACGTAATATGTATCACTCTAATTTTCTGTTAGCTCCCGTAGAATTTATGCTTTAAATTAAAGTGGAAATGATTAATCTGTGATTTATACAATGTTATGTTTTACTGAAACTAAGCATTTTTTTTGATAATATGATTACTGAAAACAGAGTCACTGAGCGTTTAAACTTTATGGGCACTAAAGAATATCTTTCTTAATTTATATAATATCTCAAGAATTTGTCAACAAAATTTTCTCAGATTCATCATGAGAAGATCGATTAATTAACAATGTTTGATTTTAAATGCATCAAACACCAAGAAAATAAATAGAATCGTTTAAAATAATCGAAAACAGGTTAAAAAAACTACTTAAAAAACGATGTATTTAAAACTATAAGCATATACAAAAAATATATAACTAACATAAATACAATTTAATTACAAAAGCATGCAACTAACCTAAAAATAATTTAAATCAAGTCCGCATCCGTTGATAATGGTTGTCAACAATCAGAACACAATGCGCATGCTTGAATTTTCAACGCAGTTACGGTAACGCAAATGCGTGACTTTTTTCTGCTCCAGTTGGGGTAACGCTATGCAGATTAGAAATTTTTAATTTCCTTTATTCTGTTTTATTTTAATTCAAAAGTACATCAGAATGAATCTGAAATATCGATAAATTAATAATGTTTAATTTTAATTGCATCAAACATTAAGAAAATAAACAGAATCGTTTGAAATAATCAGCCGAAAAATCTTACGCCTAGCCTCATCAGCATGGGAAAAAAAAAAAAAAAAAAAAGCCTTGCTCATTTAGCGGTGGGGAAAATTAAAAGATTTTTTTTGGCGGGGAAGTTAGTTTTTAATTAATAATTAAAATTCTAATTAAAAATTAAAAAAAAGACATCAGGCGCACATTCTCGACTTCCAAGGTATACATGTACCAAATTTGGTAGCTGTAGTTCAAGCGGTCTGACCTATATAGCGCCAAAACACACACACACACATTGAGCTTTATATAAGTATAGATAAGAATTTATTTACTTTATCAAAATAGCAAATCACAACTATAATTGTGTTATTATCCTTTAGTGAATACTCCAAATATGATTTCGAAAAATTTTTAGCAGTTGATTCATTTATAGATGATCAACACATCTTAAAATACTAATATATTGTTCTATAGTCAAATTTGATTATAAGTTCATAATTATTTTTATTTATTTTGGCTATTATTTTATTTTGTTATAATATTTAAATAATATTGTGAAAATTTGTTTTCGGTATCAATGCGGCACATTTTATGAATTAATACAGTGCGCGAAAAAAGTATAAGGACAACATGTAATTGCATGAAAATATGCTTTATTTCCATTTCTCCTAAGTGAACTTTTTATATTTCTTACTTCTGCTGCATAATTTTGAAATAACACTTATACCACATAAAAAACATAATTTAGCTTCAAACTATTGATTTTACAAAATTTAACATTAAAGGAAATACGGAAAAAATTATAAGGATATGTTGTAAAATACTTAAAAAATGTTTCAATAATCAAGAAAGCTACCTTTTTTTTCAATCACTTAAATAAGCCGAGAGGTCATAGATACTGAAAGATCTTTTAAAATGTTCTCAGATATTTTTTCCAAAGCGTCTTTGATAGCGACGACAAGATCTTGTGTACATTGATACTGTGTGCCGTTTTTATAAACTTCTCGGGCTAGAAGTCTCCATAAGTTTTCGATTGGATTAAGATAGGGACTTCTCGCCGGCCAATCAAGTAAATTTACAGAATTAGCTTCAAACCAGAGTTTTGCCCTCGTAGAAACGTGTATCGAAGCATTATCCTGCTGAAAAATATAGTCCCCTGAAGTAATTAGTGGCGCTTCAGGTAACAAACTTTCTCCTAACATATCAACATACCTGTCCGAATTCATTTTATGGTTGATAAATACAATTGGAGTGGTTCCATTTTCAGCAAAAGCGCCCCATACCATAACCGAGCCACCACCATATCGACGCCTGGAAAACATTTCCTTAGTCTTCCGCAGATCATACCAAAAATAACAAAACCATCAGGTCCATCAATATTGAACTTTTTTTCGTACGAAAAAATTACATCAGCCCACTTTTGACCAAGAGAAATGTATTTTTTGGCAAAGTAAACTCTTCTTTTCTTATGATGATTTGTAATAGGGGGGCGTGATACTAATTTCCCATAAGAAACTTGAGGATGTTTACTCAAAACATTTTGAACGGTCCTTGTTGAGCGTGGTAAACTGAAATTTTGTCTAACTTCATTTGCGGTTTCTCTTTTCTCGCAAGCTCTCCTTACAGTCATTCTTTTTGTCGACGAGTGAGAATTTCTGGTCTCCCAGTTCGCTTTTTCATACCATACATCCCAGGATTTTTTAGAAAATTATAAACCACCGTTTTAGATCGCTTGATTCTTTTTGAAATTTCCCATCCACTTAATCCACATTCTCGAAAAGCAACAATTTTTCCTTTTTCAGAGTCAGAAAGTTGAGTTCCTTTGGGCATCGTTTAAAAATTCACACTGAAAGTCGCCGAGTGGGAAATTCTTTTCACAAATGAATCTTTTAACTCGGAATTGTCATTTTATGCTTTCAAATATGCAAATTTTTAAATAATTACTGAAGAAAAAGCAATGTCCTTATACTTTTTTCCGCTTTCATTTAGGTTTAAAAATCAAAATTTAAATTTTATGAGATTTAAAATTGAAAATTTTAATTACTTTAAGCATAAAATATTTTAGTTTTACTTCTATTTTTGCTGCAAAAATTTGCATACGATTCTGTAAACAATGCTTCTAGATTTGGCGATTTTTCGCGTGTCCTTATAATTTTTTCGGGCACTGTATGAGTGATTTATCTATTAGTTGTTCATTTTCTATCACTGCCTGTCGTTGATCGTGCAATATCATTGCTTGGGATAATTAAAAATAATTAATTATCCCAAATAACGATTTTTTAAAATTAAATTAGCAATATAATACTTAATTATCTTGATTTAAACCTCCGTGCGCCTAATTATTCTGAGTATGGCTGCTCTAAAATTTATCTCTATTCGACAAAAGATTACTTAAAAAAATATCAGTTTCACGCGAATGAAAGTTCGGAAAGCAAACAGCATTTTTCACTCCCTTTCCTTCCCAGCCGCGGGGATCCAATTAACACAGTGGGGAAAATAGATTCTTATAAATCTGATTATCTTAACTTACTGACTGGCCAATTCCCTCCCCAACTTTTTTCTCACATAACCAATATGTAGTTCCAAACTAAACTCGAATCCAAATTCATTTTTCGAAAAACTTCCACACTTCGGAAACTGAAAAAATATTTTCCATTGGAGGTCTTAATTTTTCCAACTAAAAACATTAAGATTTTTCTATAATTAAATTGATTATTGCCTATTTTTCTTTATTTCAACAATTTTACAAAAGAAACCCTAAGTTACAAGTTGCCTTTTGATTAATAATATCATATAAAAATGAAAGAAAAAAAACATTCAGAGATATAAGTGCGTAAAAACCATGCGACATATTTACATTTTTTTTTCTGCAGAATTTATAAGTAATGTTTCATGCAAATAAATAACTTTTTTTCGAACGCATATTAATTTTCAAAATCTGTATCTCCTATACTTTAGTTTTTTCTAAAGAATTTATTTTTTGTGTGTGTTGAAAGGCGAAAATTTAACATCTTAATGATGAAATCTCATAATTTTCGTCTTTATCCTTTCATAGAGAAGAATGTACCTCAACCGTTCTTTGACAAATTATGATAATATGAAAATACGCAATTTTAAA
Source organism: Argiope aurantia (assembly GCA_026543865.1). Taxonomy (NCBI): domain Eukaryota; kingdom Metazoa; phylum Arthropoda; class Arachnida; order Araneae; family Araneidae; genus Argiope; species Argiope aurantia. The sequence goes on along the minus strand of JAPMOR010119363.1, from coordinate 544,012 downwards.
TTTCTTGTTTTGAAATTCAACACAGCAGCTTAAAGCAACGAAATTGCTTTTGTGTATTTGTTCCAGGTGAAAAGAGAATTCGATTAAGCTATTGTATACTGTAACAAGCAATGGTCAGACGAGATAAAAATCTGCCATGTTCAAAAAATGAAATATACAGTTTTTCGATATTATATAGATAACTACACCTAATTAGCTTCTTTAACATTAACATTAATTTATTTTATTTTCAATATACAAAGAACATAAATCCTTTTATCAATAAAAGAGGATATTTTTTTTAAACCGGAGTAAAAAACTGCTCATTTGAAAACATATTAAAATAAAAATAATAAGTTGTACCATAATATCAAATACAAAATTAAGCATACTGACATCACAACGTCGATCAATGTTGTTTTACATAGAATTCACAATATGGTTTTCGCAATATTCTTTAACATTGCTAAATATTGTATTTACAATATAGTTTACACAACATTATACAATGTTATACAATATTCAGCTTTTTAATGAAAACTTGCTCCAGTGAATTTCTTGAAATAAAATCTCAAATTAACTGAATTATTAAGCAAATACTAATATATTAAACCTTAAATCTTAAGTTTATAGTACTTCAAAAAATTTCGGACCATCTTTAATATTATTTGATATTGTATAATATTGTTGATACGGTATTCGGTATAACTCGGTATTCACAATATTGTTCAATATTTTCGAAATATACAATATTGTGGTAGGGATAGGTACATATAAGAGGTAGAGATTGTAGTGTATTATTGAACATAACTTTTGCATCCTAGCTTTATATATACATAATTTTTGTATCTTATTCTTATATATTCATAATTTTTGTATTTTATTCTTATATATACATACTTTTTGTATTTTATTCTTATATATACATACTTTTTGTATCTTATTCTTATATATACA
>JAPMOR010119363.1:410373-535020 GCA_026543865.1 Argiope aurantia | reverse complement strand
TAAACGTGGAAACATCTTTCAAGTATTACTGAATGATGCTATTAGCCATGTCACCCATCTGAACGAAAGTACGTGATTCCAAACTGTCTCGGTGTAAATTCAACTGAAGACAGATCGATTATATAACTATCTTTAATGAGTTAAAAAATATTGTATTTTTGTGTAATGGTGGCAATGTTTAATATTTAAATTTCTTCGACTGTTTTAAATAAATATCACTGATCAGATATGAAGTTTCATGTGGTTGAGCTGATAATCTGCCTATTTTGTGCGTCATTTGGTTTTAAAACAGCACAGCTATGATGAAAGGTAAGCGAAATATTAATATTGTGACTTTTTTCGAACTAAATTGCCTATCTCTCTAGCTAATTTACTAAAAATTACAGGAAAAATGCAGTGAAATTTTTGGCGCTTAAATCTCATTGCAATTAAAACTGTCGAATTTTAATGAAATTTGCTGTTCTAATTTCAAAAAAGTTCACGGATATCGTGATTGAAGAGAAATTAATAATTTAAGTAATGCAATTCATATATTTAAAAACAAGAATCATGCTACCTAGACATGCGGAGTTACTGGAAGTTAACTGCGAGATCCTACATTTAGTCAGTTCCTTGAAAACTTTCTCGAATGCTATTTCTCTTGTTAATGACTTCCTGTAAATCTCCAAAAAATTAAATGTCTTTAAAAATGCCCATTAAAAATAAAATAAAAATAAAGCCTGCTTGTCTTGGTATCGTGACTACTTTCGACCAGGTTTTGTGGACGGTGCATTTTCGCGCGTGCTCAGTACGAGTCTTGGATCTGATGGGTCTAAATCAAAGGGGAAAATCTTTTGGCCATTACAATAGCTTCTTCGATAGAGTTGGCAATGGTGGATGACGCTTTTTCAGGTAAATCTTTTGTCTAAAAAAATGTTAATATGTACGCAATGACATTAGTATTGTTGAAATGTGAGTGAATGCATAGTAATATATCTTGAAAAGTTTGTTTCTTTGAAAACTTGGCGCGGTTTAACTTCTCGTATCCTGACGACCTTCTGTTGTGCAAAGGATTGTGAATTCGATTCTGTTGTGCAAATTGCGCCAAACAGGGGTCGATTTCATTTTCGTTCAAATATACTTGTTGACTGCTCTAGCATGCTTCTAATGAAGCATGCATGCAAAATATTCAGTCGGGAAAACTTTAAAACTTTAGTCTGAGGGCTTGTAAAAAAGCTTCGCTCTATCTCTATGGTTTATAAGTAGGATATTAACACTTGGGTATTATAATAAAATTGAGAATTTGAAAAGTTCCTTTATTACTGTATTTGCGAACATGACACTTCTGTCCCAGTTCTTTAAAAAACATCGGATTTCTCGTCAATCTAAAGTTTAGAAAAGAGAAACGGTGAAGGTTCTTTTCTTTCAGTTTAAATTGAATAAAACTGATCTTGTAAGATTTTTATTGTGAGCTAACAAAAACAATAGAATAGGAATTTCATGTTGCAGAAGTGCAGTTTCTTGGAAAACCATCTCTAATCCAATATTAGTAAGAATTCAGTGGAACACTTAAACTAATTATTGAAAGAATAAACTATTTATCGGCAATTTTTAAAAATTTGAAATCCTGATCATCGCAGTTTGTCTAGATTTTAATATCCAATTTATTCTTACAGGAATTGAAACGAGATTGTTCTAATTTATTTCCACTAAAGATTTGACTTATTGTCTCTATAAAGTAGGGAAATAATATCGAGTACCACAACTCATGCGAGATCTTAATGACATGTTTAAAACCGTATGGTTATTATTTTGGCCCACTATAAATCGAAGCTAACAGCAAACGGAACTAATGTAACGTTTTCATGTAAAAATTCTACGAAACGGTATATTTTTCTAAGGTTTGAAGAAGCCTCCCTCTCCGCCATAAGATATCGTGAAAATTGATTAGACTTCAACACACAAACTTGCCTTATTTGACGAGTGATAATTTGTCCATCCTTAATCCTTGCCAGCATTGAAAACGTGCCTTGCTGTTGCAATTGCCGAGATTAATGAAATTGGTACTTCGTGTGGGGAGGTGAAAGGCTTTCAAAAGGTGGCTTGCTTAATAACATTGCTTTAAAATTTAATTTTTACTTTAAAGGAACAATTTATAATGAAAGTAATCGTTCCAGGATCGGGCAGACCCAGAAATCGTATGACGAAGCCTCAGAAGATTGATCATTTCAGAGAAACTGGTAAGCTAACAGACGTCAATTTTCTAGTTGGAAAGGATGGATTCACAGCAACTTTCCAAGCACATAAATTGATTCTGGCTTGTTGGAGTCCAGTGCTCGAGGAGATGTTTTGCCAATCGGATAAGATAAGCGACCCAATTAGGGTACCCGACATTTCGAAAGAAGGCTTTCAAAATCTTGTAGAGTAAGTTTTTTACTTTCTAGATGTATTCGCGAATTTGGCTTTTCAAGTAAAAAATTTAATATTTGGCGTTGATTTGAACTCTTATTTTCAAAAATATTTCCTGGTTAATTCTTAACATACTTAAAAGGGGAGGGGACTCCAGAATTTTGGATTTGTGTATGAATCTAGAGCAATTTAATGCTGAATACTATCGCTGTATTTTTTTCTTTAATGAGTTTTACTTAAACTTCCTTGCCAAATTCTTAAATTATATTTTGTCTCGAAAGTGCACAGCACTGTTTTATCATGGGTAATTTTGCAAAATTTTGAACGAAGTTGAGCATATTTTTTATTCCCGATATGGTGTATCGGAATTGCTGCAACTATGTTAACTAGGGTGGAAAGAAAAAAAATTTCAGATTTTTAATTTGTAATAGCGCGGAAAAGTTACCTTTCTGGTATAGATAAGATGAATAAAGAATATTAGAGTACATCTTGAGATGCCGCAAGGACGTTAGTTTCATAAAAACACTTTTTTGCAACTTTTAAGGATTTTTGCTTGCCCCGATTATGAAATAAAGTTTTAAATAGGCGTTGTCATATGAATACTAGTATAAACAGTTTTACTATTGCATAGGCATGGCTCGGAGTCCTCGCTGGAGCGGTTGTTATTGAAGTAAGGCGAAGATGCGTCTGGTGATAAGGACCGAGCTGGTTTCAAATCGGTAGCTTTGCCGAGTTAAGGCAATATTGATAAAGTTATAGCTAATATTGATATTGCTACTACGAGCGCTTTGAGGAAGCAATAATAAAGAACTACAGAGAATAGTTAAGTTAAATCAAGAACGGACAAAAATACTAGTGCATCAGAAGCGATTACTGGCGACAATGACAACGCTGAAGAACAGCGGTATTCTTTACAAAAAGAGGCAAACCAACCAGACGTTAAACTACCATATGCATGTGTGGTTTAATATTAAGTGAAAACTCGCATTCACTCATGGTTCCAAACATCTTTAACCTTCTCATAATCGCGTTATATCTGTCAATCTCAAGAACGCTATAGACCAGATTATTCAAAGAGATGGGTACTTTGCCACTTCAGAAAATATCCCTTTGTCCATGCTAAGTGATGGACGTAAAATTCTAAGAGAACTTGGTTTACGACGCGTTTTAAAAGTAAGAACTGAAAGTGAATACAGAGGCGGGAAGTTTTAATTTCCAAAGATAAACTTCAATGCAAAGGATTGCATCGGCATGACCACATGGCTTGAAAATGACGCAACTGAACTCCCCTTGCTAAAACGCTTCCATTGACTCTCAGACTTTATACAGAAGACATCTGAAGCTGAACCAAATAGTATATTATCGACTTTCCCTGGCTTGCTTGTCACATGCCGGCAGTGGAAAGAGCTGTGAACTGGTGGTCGAATCGGCTTCAAATGTTTGTTGCCCAATCGCAAGGGAAGGATACACAAGAGCAAAAATTGACTAACGTGTGATTATTTAAAAATTTACTGTGGCAATGAAGTAGAAACATCTTGCCGCTGTAACATTTGTCATCATTAAGGATACAGAAGTAAGAAACGCAAAATTAGACATTAAAAATATTTATTCTTCATAGCAATTTTTTCAAATTGCAATGCCTATATATGCATTTAAAAAATCTCTCGTAACATTATATGAACGAAAAATTCATAAATATATTATAGGAGTTTATAATTCAATTTTTTTTAAAATCAAATTTCAAGCTCTTTGAGGCATCTCAAGATACCGTAATATTGCAACCCAATTTTTTAAAATTGTTTTTTGAACCTTAAAGGCAACTTTTCCACACTATTACCAAACTAAAATCTAAAACTTTTAGACCATTTTCTTTTCACCCTAATCTTCAACCATCAAATCTATCGGCAATTGACGAGCTAGACTGTTCAAGGCCTTGCCCTTTATGTATAAACCGAATTATCGCTTAAGCCTAGTCTTTCAATTATTACAAGTAATATTGATTTTATCCAATCGGTGAATGGCGTAATTCGTTATCGATTTTACGAATCGGTAGTACAGCACTTCTGAAATGGATGTCATTCAATTGGGCAGTAATGAAACGGAACATTTGAGGAGCTAATCGAATAGCTTCAGAACGCTCATTTAGTACTAAATTCTCTTGGTATAGCAAGTACCGCAAATTTGTACAAAGGCCGTTAAAATAAGAATCGTATTTTCCTAAAAGTATAAGCATTCCGAAGTTTAAGAATGAACGAAACTAAAGTATGGTTAATGAATTTTGCGTAGCTGAGTGAAGTCCAACTTGCATTACGTGGGGCTAGTTTTGTTTATAAAATCAACAAATGTCGGATAATCGTTGCTTGTTTCGTAAAGTGAAATCGAGATGTCTGCTAGCAAGCATCAATTTTATTAAACAAAACGGCAATGATTTCGGTAAATTTTCAAGCAATAAGAACCAATTTTGCCATACGACAGCAATCTAAACTTTAAGGATGAACCTTTTGACTAACTGCTCTAAGCTGAAGTGCTTTGCGTGAACGGCGTAGGGCTGGCAGTATCGATCCCTGGAATTTGAACTGAAGGCTTGTGCCAAAAGCGCATGCGGCCATAGGCCACACCAATGGTTTTTACCGAACTCGTATGTGGCGGTTAAAAGGTTATTTAAACAGTTAAATTCATTTTTGATCTTTCTACGCAAATTAGATAATCACCGTTTTATGGATCATAATGAGTCATTCCACCATTTTGTTCTAAATAAAAACAGGCTTCTATTTTTTACTATTGTAAATAAATGAGAATTTCAGAGTAAAAATTCCAGTAAAGTCCTTATTTTTATACTCGAGTATAAAATTGGAAACTGTCTGAAATGCGGCTTGCAGTTCCAATTGCATGCAATGCATTTAACTTATTGGAACTCGTTTTATGAATGTAATGGTTCTTTTCCACAACTAAAATAATTTCTTTACAGATTTCTATACGGACAAAACATTTATTTAACGAATTTGAAGATTGCTGTGGAAACGTACAAAACGGCTTTGAAATTTAAAGTAAAGGAACTGATGACGCAAACTGAGCTTTTTATCTGCAAAGAGGTGACCCCGGATACGGTTTTGAAAATCTTGCAGATAGCAATTAAATTGAAAATGCGCTTCGTACAGGAGAAGTGCGTGAGTGTTATCGAAAATAATGCAGATCGTATCTTGTCTTCCGATGATTTCGCCAAAATTCCTCGCTCGATCTTCGATACGCTCTTGAAACTGAAACTCAACGCATCTGAAATGCAAATTCTCTATGCTGTTCACCGATGGAAAAATAACAACCCTTGTTGATTTTTAATGGCTAGACAAGTTGATTTTATTTTTCAACTTAATATATTGACAAAGTGAATCTTCACTGAGTAGCTATGAATTCTTAAATCCTATTGCATTTTAGGAATGACTATGTGCAATTGATAGTTGATCACCACTCTTTGCTTCGGGACGAGAGCCGAGCTCTGGTAAAGTCCATAGACTTCTACCAGTACCTGAATGCTTTTAAAATCGCTCAACGATGTCCATCAAAGCACGTAAAATTTTTATAAACTTTTACTATGCCATCGAACTGTAAATAAAAATATACTTTTTGGAAATCGTGGTTTTAGCTTTTACAAACTGGCTAAGTTTTATGTAGCACTTTTAAACACTTTGTCTATGAAACGGCATACTTTCCAGTATTTACAAACATTAACTTAAACTTCCTATAAACTCTATTCACGATGTACTTCCTATATAACAAATTATGGTTATTTTTAGGGACGCAAAGCTTTTTCGTCCCCTAGTCGTTAATGGCAGCAAGCATTTAAATTTTACTGGGTACGAATCTATTTTCGGCACTTAATCAGAATTGGTCTTTAAAAAGCGATATAAACATTCCAAGGTTTTGTCTCAAAAACCGGCTCCCCAAACATTTATCCTTCCCTTCAGTACACCATGGTTTAATTATGCGCAAATATTGCATATGCGTATAAGTGAACAATACTCGTAACTTCTCTCGTTTTTGGCACCCTTGTCTTTTAAAAATGACTTCTCATTCATAATCTTTAACATTATACCGGAGACCAAGTAATTAAGTCATTTTGGAATCGAGGGTCAAAATTCGGATTCTCCATATAAAAGCCATGTATGGAGGCTTGAAGAATTGCTTGGACTGTTGAAGTCTCAAAGGATGTATAAAAAAATAGTAGGATGGAGATGGTGCTACGTGCCTTGATTTACGTTCGCGTCAAAATTGCAATCTATTTATATTCATTAAGATGGTATTCATACATTCAAATCTTGCCTTACTAAAAGAGTATTGGAATGTATAAATAGTCATAACATTTGAATAAAGCATTTAACTGTATAACCCAATTGAACACAAGGACAATTTTAGTTTAATTCCATGGAGATAAAAAAGAGAAATAATTATTTTCCAGTTTAACCACTTCGTCCTCCGTAACGCGCTTCAAACGTTCATTTTAAACGCTTTGTAAATGCTTACTTGTTTGAGTTTTTATTTTTATTTGTTCTAATGCGGCGGAATAAAACCGAAATTTCTCGGCATGGGAGAGGATGGCGAAAGGGTTAAAAGAAAATTAAGCATTCATTATAAATTGAATTTTTAATTCACGTAGAGTACAAAAATCATGATCCTTCTCCTTGAGTCCGATTTATAAGTGTTCCAGATCCTCTGCCGTCTTTATTCAAGAGTTTTGCCAATTTAAAATTTTACACGAGTTAGAAGCCGAAATAACCATCTGCTCTTTGTAGTTTCCATATGACCGACATACTTAGTACCAGAGTCGGTTTCACATGCTTTATTTATCCCAACCGAAATCCCAGTTACATAGAAAATTTTCTTTAATCGCAATTGACTTGGTGATCTTCTTGAATGGAACTTGACGATCCACTAATCTTCAACGGAGAAATGATTTTATAAATACTAATTTCAACTATGTTCTCCAGGGCCCAGCAAATGGAAAATCAATGATCGCCAGTCAGAGAAGCCGTATAGTTTTTATTCAATTAAAAAAAAATTGAGTTCACCTTTTTTAAAAAATGCACATGAGAAAATGTATAATCGTCAGATTTTGTACGCGTGTGTACAACTCGTATTGACTATTCTGAATATGAGGGATAATAATCGGTTCTAATCTCTAAAGGAACATTGATTAGTTTAATAACAGATGCTATTTTGTGAGAAAGCGTGGAATAAGAGTTTGTTCTGATTCACATAAATTAAGAATAATCACGTTTCCAAGAGATGAGGAATGAATCAATGAATCATTGGCATGCATCAGATTTAAAGTTCTACATTTATGTAAATGCACAAGATAAAGAACTAAGGGGGAATGAGGATTCAGTTCTTCCAAACTTAATGTTCTGTTTGCCGCACGCAACCAACTATATTTTTAGCAAGATGAAACGCCAGACTATTTCAGTATTACCTCTTTAAGGCACACGATTTTAAAGAGAATAAACCTCTAGTCGCAAAGAATTTTTATTATAAAATGAAAAAAATCATTTCGATTTTTTAAAAGAAAACATTACTTAAAGAAAATAGCCTTCCAATAAGTCTGTTTTAGAAGATGGGAGATATATAATCCCACCACTCTACAGCTTCAATATTTAGAATAAAATCTCAAATAACATGCTTTTTTTATAATAAGGAAATCTATTCGCTCATAATAAAACACGTACTGTTATGAACAGCAAAAATTTATTGCGTCACATAATGCACCAATCTTAATCATAGCAGCACACGCAACTTACTGATGTTTTGATTTGTGCAATTTTTTCCACTTATTTACGCATTTAACGTTGGTGCATAGCATTGCCTCGGATAAAAAGAAACAAACTATTCGCCTATGAGTAACTTCAACTTTTTGAGGTGGATTAAAATATATACCAACATGCATAAAATACTACGACTTTGAGCAGTTTTTAACTCGCCTAGAACCAAAGGGTTAAGCCAAAAAAACATTCTTAAGAATTTTTAAAAACACTGATCAAAATGGAGGCGCTAATAGGCTATCAGTATCTTGTGATTTGTCTGGTTTGGATATTTTCTTTTGAGAACATATTTTATATCAGAAATGAAGGGTGTCCCAAAATTAACGCAAGGTTTGAATTTGCTACCATTCGTCAGTAAAGTGTTGGCAGCCCTATTAAAAAAAACATTTGACAGCTGATAGTTTAGGGTAGTGAAAATGAAGCGTTATACGCTGGAACAACGTGTTAACGCAAGATTTGAATTAAATAAAAAAAAAATATTTTTTCCTATAAATTTTCTTTATATTTTAATTGAATCGTAAAATACGTAGGCTAGGGTTATGTATGGAATAACACATGGGCAAATGGTCTCTACGGTTTTGCTAGCAAATACGCACTCCTTTGTCGAAATTTTCCATGACCTTTTTGCATAAATGTGACTGTATTTCGTTGATGTAGCTTTGCATTTCCTCTTACAACTGACGTGTGCTTGTGGTCTTGTTGGCATAGACCTTTGACTTCAAATAACCCCATTAAAAGAAATCCAATATGTTAAATCGCACAATCTAAGGGGCCAGTTCTTCAATTTTCGACCAGACCGCCAGACTTTCATTCTTTTTGAAATATTGTTCAACAATGGAAACACGTTGTTCTATAGCGTAACGCTCCATTTTTACTAACCCTAAACTATCAGCTGTGAAATGTTTTTTAGTAGGGTTGCCAACATTTTACTGCACGAATGGTGGGAAATTCAAATCTTGCATTCAATTTCGGACATCCTTAATATATTACTTAATATTATATTAGAAATATATATTAAGATGTATAAGAATATTATATTACTTTATTTTGATTGCATATGTACCTTTAGGTGAGCCATTTGAGATTTCCATAAAAATTTCGTTCGCGATTTAAATTGTATCGAAGAATATCTCATAACTTAGGAAATATGTCCAAATCCTTGTAACAGGAAGGTTTCATGCACTTTTCAGGAGTATTGGTTAAACATTTGATGTTGTTGTAAGGATGAAAATTTTGTAATTTTTAATGTGTTACAAAAATCATATGTATGCTACTGGAATCATGTGTTACAGGAATCATGCGCAGTAGCACATTGTTACATTAAAAGATGCATGTTTTTGTGAACCCTATCACCCCTTGAAATTTGCCGTATCATATCATTCTAGGTTACGTAAGTTTAACATGATTTGGAAGCTATTTATAACACGGCTGGTTTATAAAAACAAGACTTAATCGCCGTTTCACTCATTTCTATTTTACTTTAGCGAGAAATGCGACAACCGAATCTAGTTTATTTCTGAAAACAAAAAGTTTAAATGACTGGCTTCCCTAAAAATATCAAAATCAGTTGAAGTGCGTTGTAGTACTTGAGATTATCGGAACTACAAAGCGACGTGTACTTTTTTAGATCGAACAAAACATTTATCAGCTACGATTGTTCCTTTTAATTAATCATAGAAAAAGCGTGAAAAATCTTATCTCTGAGTCCAACAATACTATCTCGGTAGTAGTTGGAGAATGCAAGGAAGCATTTAGAACTTTTAGATTTTATTTTTGTTTAGTAAATGGGCAGGAGATGCGTCGGATAAATATTTGCGCTTTCATTGCTGCGCATGTTTGGTATTTATGCTCAGTGGAAGGATACAGGACTTGTAAGTACACTTAATATTTTGTTGATTTTTATCTGTCTATGAAATCTATTGTTTTAGATGATATAGAATGATTTCTGTCTAATTCACATGAAACAAGTACGAATACACAATTATTAAAAAATATTTTTTTAAATTTTATATTACTGTTAACAATGTTAATTCATGTATATAAATAATCGATATAAATTTTCATTTTATTGTCTTAGATAAAAAAAAATTGGAATGAGATTTTCTTAAATTCTTCAAAATTCGATGTTCCATCATAAAGATGGCAAACTGAATGGAATGGAATATGATTTAGAATATTTAAAAATATGAATGCAATTAATTATAAAGGATTATTTCAATAAAAATTTGTCAACCTCGTCACTTGACTATCTGTATCCAAATAACTCTCCTGTGGATACAAACAAGCAAACTGAATAGGACAGAATTAAACTGAAAAGAATTAAACAAAAATTTAGTTTTCGTAAATTTTTATTTATTTCAAACAATAAAAAATTGGAGAATGTCTTCAGAGTTATTTTTAAAAATTAAGTTGCATTTTAACGATGATTAGTGATGAATTAATTGTAAGAGACAAATATAGTGCTGATTTAATCACCCCAAAATAAAATTTTAATTATTGAATCTGTAATTGAAGAGTAACCCAGAAAAAAATGCCAGTTCCTAGAATTCCATGCAATTCTGATTATATTTGTTTTAAGTTAAAAGTTCCTTCTTTTTAAATTTCATAACGCGAATATTTTCTGACATTTTTCATTTCTTATCGAAATTAAAATATATACAGTTAATTTCTTTTAGATATTCTAAAAGATAAAAGAATGTTATTATTTATAGATATTTAATTTGCTCGCAAACTAGAGACAGATCTTTAAGTTTTAAATTTAAAATTTATTTCCTCAAAATCTTTAGAAGTAATTTCACACAAAATATTTTTCTTTTATCTTATTTTCTGAACTGAAAGCATTGTTTTTTGTTTTAATTACAGATTCAATGAAAGAATTAGAAAGCTGTTCCAGTAATAGATCCGTTGAAATAAAACTATCGCCTATGTCATGGAATTCATCTGGAATTTTAATCTCTGACTGGAACTTTTGGTATGAACCAAATTTGCATTGTGAGGTTATTCTACGTCCACCACCTTCATTTGGGGTTGTTGTCAGCATTAAATTTATAGATTTACTGCCACGTGCAGATAATTCCTCATCATGTCAAAATTATTTAGAGGTATGTATTCATTTCATTATCATATTCATTCATATTTCTTCTTTAATAAAAGATGCTTCATAGATGTCCAGTGTTGAACTTAGCAAATGGTTCTTAATGTCAGCCATTTTTTGGATTCCTGAAAAAGTTCGGAACCGTCGTTAGTGAAAATCCATCAAACGAAAATAACATTCAAAGAGGCGAATGAAAATAGCTTAACATTCAATAAGGCGAACAAAAATAACTCAACATTCAAAGAAGCGAACAAAAATAACTTAATATTCAATAAGGCGAACAAAAATAACTTAGCATTCAACGAGGTGAACAAAAATAACTTAACATTCAAAGAGGCGAACAAAAATAACTTAACATTCAATGAGACGAGAGTTTCGATAACATTGGATATGTTCATGAGCTTTCCCTAATCAATGGCAATCTAGAAATCAAATGACTTTCTGGCATATGTAGGGCAATGTCAGTTTCACATGAGGTTGTTTATCTCTTTTTCTCTACTGTCCATGATTTTCATAAAACATTGCATCAGAGATAATACATATATATAAAAAAATATACATTTGTCATTCTTGATTTGATTTCTCCTATATCATTTCTTTATCAAGTCAAAATCTCATAGATGAATCAATCGTAAAATTGGTTTTGATAATATGGCACGGATGATATATGTTTTCAGTGCCACGAGTTTTTATTTTCATTTTTGATAATGGTTCATACGCTTTAAAAAATGATTGCCAATATCGTTATATGCAAAGCATGAATCTTCGTGAATTTTGTCTATTTTTTAAAATAAAAACAAAGGACACGGATAGCGTAAATTGTGATGGTGACATTTTTACCTATAATATAGTTATGAATTGGTCTAAGGGGAAAAAAATGACTCTTCGATCTTTCCTTTATAAGTTAGGTAAGAAAAAATGATATAATTTTAGAAATCATGCACGTGAAGAAAATAGTTGTAAGTAAATATATTTTGAAATAAACTGTTTTAATTTAAATTGGTTATTAAAAATCACTTTATTTTGAACAATGCCTTTGAAAGAAGAAATGAAAACAATAGAAGCACTGCACTTTCAAGTTTTAAGAACAATCGTGAAATTTAATGAAATATTTCTCATAAAACTTTTTTTTCAACTTTTATAAATTAGAGTAATTGAAAAAATTGAACTACTTATCTGACATTCATTCATTTCTCATTTTTAAAAAATTTATCTTTCGATTTCAGGGTCGTGATAAAATTTATGGGATAGAAATGAAGTAGTGATTTTTTCAACATCAAAAGCGATAGCAAGTAGAAATTTAAACAATACATATGCTGTCTGAAACGTTCTTGTATATTTAAACCTTTCAAATACTTTTGAACTTAATGGAACATTATTATATCAATGCATTTTTTAGTTATTTCAAATCCATCTTGAAAGGTTAAATTAAATCTGCAAAGGTCAAGTTGAAGTCTGAACTCAAGGGTTGCGTTACTTTTATTAAAGATCTTGTATAGATTCCGCCTGGCATCTTTGAAACAATATATTGTCCTCATCAAAATTGGTAATTTGACATTCAATAAACTTTTTCCAATTTTTAAGGAAAATCTTGCAAAATAATACAAAACAAAGAATCATGTGTCCATAACCAAGATACTTTTTAACAAGACATCTAAATATTGGATAATCCTATGCAGAGTGAAGAAGAATTAGAATTGTCAAAATGGATGTCGAGGGTAATAACAGATAAGTGGCATTAAATGCGGTGATTCACTTCTAAGAGGATATTAGAAGAATAAATTAGCTTACATCGGTTTCATTTGAATCGCATTTCTTCTCGGTAAATGATTGTTCAGATCTGGAAAGTCAGATGATATGTTGCCTTGCATCATATCAAAAACGGGAGATTATTCAGCAAAATATTTTCTTCACAATTTTATCTTATAAGAAGTGGATTTGTGGCATTAGAACAGGACAGAAACAAAAAGACTAATATCTCAGTTTAGGCCTTTTAGCATAAGTCATTGTCAAAGAGCAGTCAATTTTCTGGGAAGTATGAAGGCTTTTGCATGTTTTTGTTATCCAAGACAACTCAATTTCTGTTGATAAATAAGGACTTACAGAAGTATGTGTTTTTGCGAAAACCATCATCACTATATAAGCATTGTAATGTTTTGGTTTGGCTTCTTTAATTACACAAAAGCCAGTTTTTGACTACATCTACATCAAAAACCAATGTTAAAAAGACATCTTGAAGTAAAGATATGTGTAGTGAAATCGCACTTGGAAGAGAAACATTCTTAAATAATTTTCACTTCTGAATGCCTGGCAGGGGGCATCGAAGTAATAAATTATTTCTTCTACTGTTGTTGGACTATATTGTGTGACTTTATCTTACCGTTGGTGAGATTAATATGTATAAAGTTCTATCATCAAAGACGAATTTTGGTACTATATTGGATATGTTTATAAATATCAGACTTTCATAGATGTCTTTTAACTTCTATAGATTATTTTTAAAATAAGAAGTTGTGTTTCATGTGACTTACTAATAGCAGCACTTTTTTCGGGCAGTTGTCTTTCAAAGGTAGTTATTAGCAAATTAAATAGTTGCCATTATTGAATGTTTTTGTTAAACTTGCTTATTTTTATTTGGTTCAACATCTTTATTCATTCATTACTTCCTCTTCTATGATAAACTGAGTGCTGAATAAATATGCCATCGCAATTAAATGTTGACCTAGTCAAAGTTCTATGTACGGCTGAATAAATAGACACTATTAACAGTAAGGAATCTTTTACTTATTCCCATTTTACAGACAAAATTTTTAAAACGTTTTGGATGAAATGTTTGAAATCAAATTTATCATATCAATTGGATCCTTTTAAATTAAATTTTTCGCTATCCCTCCTCATTTCACAATACATGAGGGCTACTAGGAAATGAACTAGGGATTTCATAATATATGAGGGCCACAGGAATGATCTTGTATTTCTGAACTGTGACAAATGGCAGCAGACATAAGTTAAAAGTTTCTTTATTACTATTTTTTACAACAGACATAAATTAAAGTTATCTTTGTTACTATTTTATACAACAGACATAAAGTAAAATTATCTTTATTACTATTTTGTTCCACAGGCATAAATAAAAATTATCTTTATTTTAATTACCATTTTTATTTACATTTTAATTTATACTTTCTTTGTTTTAATAATTTACTTTATTTTAATTACTATTTATAATTTAAATAACTATTTATTTTTTAAATAAGCTCAATTTTGAAATTTTAATGAAACCAGGCAATTAAAATGCAAGTGGAAATTTTTTTGACCTTAATTATTTTGTAGCAGTTGATATTTTCAAAGAAAATGAGTAGGCAATACAAAAGATACGAACCTATTCGCTTTTGTAACGTGATCATAGGTATCTATGGATCGAAAGTTTTCTTACTAATAAATACATAATCAGAATGGAAGTCACTGAAAACGACTGAAATGTCATTTTATCTCCATTTTAGCTTACTGCTTAATGTATCGAAAGTATACTTCAGGTTTATTTTCTTTTCAATTCAAGTTGTTTATTCTTTCATCAACTTCTGAAACTACATTATATCAACATTCAGAATTAGATATGTTTTTAAAGCTTTTACTTAACTTCGAATGTTAGATTATGTGCGAATTAGTATATTTATTCTTAGAAATTTAGAATATTAATAATTTTTTTTACAAGGACTTTTTATATGATTATTTAAAATAAAGATACTCACTTAAGGAAAATGGTCAATAATTTAGCATAGTGGTTTATGTAAAGATTTGTAGCGAAATCATTGTTGCGTTCGATTCCCAGATAAAGCTTATGTGTTTTATGTCTTTTTTTAAAGCCCCAATGAATCATAGAAAATAAAGACAATTCACTAGAAAGTAATTAATATAAAACATTAAAGAAAAAAACTTTTATCCTTTGCACTTTTACAAAAAACAAAGCCTTTACAGGAGAAAAAAACCTTTTTCAGGAAATTATTGGAAAAGGCTATATGACCACAATAAATATCATAAAAAACAAGAATCCTAAATTTTTGTTGTATAAAAATTAAAATACCTTATAAATGTGGTCAAGGTTTGAGTTTATGTAAAGTTTTTCTGCCTGGGTCTCGTTTTCAAGCAATTTTCGATTTAATTTACAAATTTTTCATAAAAATTATTTTTCTTTTTAAATACACTGATAAAAACATTCATAATATTTAGTATTGACTTCGCGGTTCACTTACTATTTAAGTCAATTCTTTGATCTTTAATTCAAATTAGACTCTATAAATGTAACTTGCTACAAACCAACTATATTAGATTACATATCAAATAGCCAATGATTATTTGATTTAATAGATAATCAAATAGCTAACAATTGCTTGATTCAATAAATAATCAAACATCAATGATTACTTGATTCAATAAATAAACGGCATCTTTTCGTAACGCATGAAGACCGCTTAGGTCAGATTTTGTGATTCTGAATGTGGACAGATGACATTGGATTCTACTTCCATAAGCCCACATAAATTATAGTTTTCCTGAAATGTTGAATCTCAATACTTGATCTTTAAAATTAAAAAGCTGTGGCTTTCCGAACAGGCCACAATGGCCTCTAAACCAATAAAGTATTTTCTTTAAAGCAATTCCATTGTATTTAATTATAGTAACTAATGCCTACCTGCAAATGAGAATAACACAAAACCAGCTAATTTTCTTAAGCAAAAATTTAGCAAAGCGATTTTTGTGTCCATGTGTTATGTTTTATTTTTAACCATGTCCGAATGATGACAAATTTTTCTGTTGATTGAAAGAAGACATTTTCAGGATAATAAAGCTTGCTTTAAAATTTTCACTGTCTTGATTACTTAAGCTTAAAAAATAAATTAAATATTTCCGGTATCAACTACTGGCGTATTAATTAATCTATAGTTTATACCTGTGTTTATGGCCAATCACTCAGAAATTTGTCATTGATGAAAAACTTTTACCCTGTTTATCTTCTAACATTGACAATATATAATCTTATCAGGAAAGCGTGTGCTGATAGTAAAATGTTGCTTTTATAATCACGATTATGAAGAATTTTTCAAACAGATTTTGTTACGAGTATGCAATATATATATTTTTTTGATAAGCGCTATTGATATTATTATCTAATTATTTGATGGACAGAAAAACGATTAGTTCAATACCTTCCACCCTAGATCAGCCATTTACCCATTAAATCTGTCAGAAACGGAAATCCTGATGATAATTGATAACAAAATTTAAAGAATATGTCATCTGTAAATCGCATATGGTTCTTGGTATCAAACTAAGTCTCGAATTTTTGAGTTCTATACCAGATATACATTTTAAGGCTTAAAAACCGGATATTAATTTCACAAATGGCAAATAAAATCGAAATATTTAGTTATTTGCTTGATGCTTAGATGCAATACACATATAGATATTATTTGATTCAGATCTTGACTTGTGAGCTAACTTGTATTACTATTACTTTTATTTTTGACAGATATCATCAGATCGAGGTTTCAAAAATACCAGACTTTGCGGTTATAGTTATGATTCATACGAATTTCAATCATATATTTATTGGGGAAAGACTAATATTGTGTTTCACACTTCAGATACCTGGGACGTCAGTAATGCAGCATTTCAGCTAACCTTTACTGTTGTACGAAGAGGTAATGTAATGCATTATAATATCAACATTTTTTTTCCTTGCTTTTTGTACAAAGTTTCCTTCTTTAAAATTTTACCCCTTTTTTTTCAGTTGAAAATTGCAACTTACATCGGTTTTTATGAAATAATATTTTTGTAGTCTTCGGTAGCTAGAACTGATGAACAGAATGAATTTTGAGGGGCATAAACAGTATCAAAGTTACTGACAGAAAGAATTTTAATATCGTAGGAATTAAAAGCATTCGGCCATTGCTAATAAAATGTATTATTTAAATTTCCGACAGCATAAGCCATTTTTTGACATGCTGTCACGAATAGTCAGATAGAAATATAATGCAGCTGGATTGGAACTATAGAGAAGGGGAGATGATTTACTAAAGCCACACTTGAACTTAAATTCTTGAGCAGAAGAATTTATCAACTAAACCCAGATGCGAATTGCGCGCATTTGGCAAGCTAACTCTTTAAAACTGCACGGGGCTAAAGCATACATCTCTGTCTATTTGTAACATAAACGAATCAGCCGTTTCAGTGAAGTGAAAGTAGTTATTTAATCCCACCACACCCACTAAATAATTGATAAGATTTAAATGCTATAGTTTTTGCACTTCATAGCTATGCTAAATGTCTCTTTATGCTAAAAAGTCTCTAAATAATAAAATCGTGAAAGTCGGAGGAGTTAACTTGAACTACGTAATCCTTTCTATTGTACACTGTTTACATTTACAATCATAGTATACATTTCATTACTTTTTTGAGAATCACAAGAATACTCTTTCATAGGTTACAACTGGTGTTTCAAAGAAGAAAAACGATGTCATAATAGTCATTGCGTTTGGAAAGGACTGATATGCGATGGTCACAATAACTGCGGAGATCTCAGTGACGAACTGGATTCATTTATCGCTCAGTGTTGTAAGTAAAGGCTGAATATTTAATGATATTCAATAGAAAACTAGTAAAAAGTATACTGGGTTGATTTGAAATGACTATCAAGTAGTGTAAAAAATTGTTTTATTAATGGAACAACTTTAGTTCTTTGCATTTCCACAGTTAAGCTCGAAAGTGTATAAAAATTTGCTCTGAGTTTAGAAAATATAATTTATCTTTCATACCGTAATAAATTCTGAAAATGTATGAGGTTTCGTATGATTTTAATTCAAAATATCTTAGAAAGTATTGTTTAAATGCAAAAGTATTAATTTTCATATCTACCTTGTAAATTAAGATATAAATATTACTTCAAAGAAAAAGTCCACCAATAAAGCGTTTGGTTAAGATTGGAACAATGAATCATAGGGTCCGGGATAGCCTGGTTGGTAGGACGTTGGATTCGTGTTCCTTGGATTGCGAGTTGGAACCCCCCCCCCCGGCCGAAGACTCTTCGTGTGTGTGGTGGCTGGCGCACGTATAAATATGTTGTGGTCACAAAGTCCTCCATGTCGAGAGTAATACCACTGGGGTACTGTATCAGGGGTAATCGTTCTCTGGTTCAGGTCTAAATTACGAGTGAATGAAATGCATGAATGAAGTCCGCCCTGTAAAAAGGGTTGTGAAGCGCGTGTAGCTAAATCGTACTCTTGGCCTAGATGGCGCTACTGAAAAATAAAGAGACGCACTTTTGGCTTAAAATCCCCGACTTTTAAAGTCAGTGGGCTTGCCTATGACAAGTGCCATTAGAAACAACAACAATGAATCCTTCTACAAAATCTGATTTTTTTTTCAAGATGATCTTTTATTAAAAGCCGGTGTTTTAATTCAAATGTATAACTGCCTTTATAACTAACTCAAATACTATCTAGTATTTGATTATAGTATAACATATGGGAAAGTAGATTTTGATATCTGACTGCATTACCTTAGTGGTATTGAATGTTGCTAGCGTTGGCCGCTCTTAATCTATTTGAGGTTAGTCAATTTAATTGCAGTTATTGTTAATATTAACACTATGTCGTCGGTTGGTCTACTCGGAATTTTTTTTGTTTGGCTGGACTTCTGCCTCTGGTGGTTTTTAGAGGTTTTCAAAAGATCACTATTTTCATTTTCATAAAATAAATAAATAATTAGTTTAAATAATAATAATTTTCATAACATAAAAAATAATTCATAGTAAATAATTATAATAAAATAAAAAAATTCTCAAAATAAATAAAAATTCGCTTGGCACCAGTGTGGTGTCATCGGCATTTAATTGACAGTTTTCGCATGACATCAACGTGGGTCCATCGGACGGTCTAGTGTTAATATCAATATCTAAGTTTACTCAGTTTATTTGCAAGTCTGCCTTTGCAGGTACAATGATCAATAAAGACGTATATCATAATTTTGAAAGCTTATATAGCTACAAAAATGATTCAACATATCTTACTGTAAATTTGAATTCGTTTATCCTACTTGGACCACGAGATTCTTAAAGTTCCGTTTCTTCTATTTGGAAGGTTTATATAGTTTTGAATCGTGATCTGATGGTAAAAATGACTCCTCATTTCCATTCTATTAAAATAAGAATATTTGACCAATGTCTGTATTTTATATTTTCACCAGAATGATCTCTCCTTTCCACTAATCTAGTGAATCTTTAATGGAATCCTTCCATCCCAGAGCGGATTATTGCTAACAAGCCATTATAACTTCAAAGCACAAGATCATTATGCACATCCTGTAGCCATTATGATTAGTTCCGATGAAATGCATTTTTATTTGCTTAATTTTTTATTGCTTTTGTTTCAGCTTCATTGTCCTCAGGAGAATCTCTTGCTGTGATACTTGTTAGCATCATTGGAGCATTAGTTCTGTTAACCATCGCTGCCTATCTCAGAGGACCTAAAATCTCCCAACAGATTGAAAGAATGTCTCAATGCAGACGGGCTGCCTGTCCTAGAAGAGATCTCGCAGGTCCAGACACAGAAGAGCCATCAATCAACACAGTTCCAACGATTAGTAGGTTGAGGACTAATTATGGTTCCATCAGAGGATTATTGTCCTCTTATGATTACAGTGCTCCTCCACCTCTTGATCCTCCACCTCGGTATGATGAGGTCGAAAGCTTGTCTGTTACATCTGGTCAAAGTAACGTCGTTGTTGAAGCTTCTTCTACGAATTCGAATAGGGAATTAACTGCGGTTGAAGCAAATCATTGAAATATGAATGATGTTACATCATTGCTAGTTTGTAAACAATATAAGTTTGTGAAAAAATGTTTGCAGAATAACGCAAACTTCATCTGAAAAATAAAATGAACTTTTTATTTTTTTTATTTTGAGACGTATTTCTTTTTTTTATGAACTTGATGTTATATCACTCATTTCATAAGTGAAAAAATACGGAAAGAAGATACATTGATGTCTCAAGAGATTTAATTACATAATTTATACTTTTCCTATTTTATTCAAACAAAAAATTTGTATTACTTTTTTCAGAATAATTGTATTTAACTTGGGTGGAATTTGAAGAAAACACAAATATATGGTTTACTGTGATAAGTTTTATTTAACAATCAGTTGCGAATATTTTACCTTTATTGGTTGAGCTAAGAAAACTTTTATAAATTCTTAGATGACTGGAGGTGGATAAACATACCATTTTTTCGATTATCTAATATTGATAATTCATTAAAAATTTGATATGTAAACTATTCTGGACAGCAATTTTTGTTTTTTAGGAGATAATGCATTTAATCTGATTTTCTTTCATGTGGAACTACATTTAATTTATAAATCTTCAATAAATATATTAATGCAATCCTAACAGGACAAATATTTTCTTGTAATAATTCCAAATGTAATATCTCATTCAATCAATTCTTTTTTTTAATAACAACGAACAACTGAATCGACTTGAAATATTTTAGAGAATTATGAAATAAAGCATGTAAAAGGTGAGCAAGAAAAAGGTAAAATTCCATTATTTTACTTTTTTTTAATAAGATAAGAACTCCACAAGCTATGCATTTTGGAAAAGGAAAAAAGCTAGTTAGATCAATACTTCGTTTTGAAGCTATTTTTGGAAAGGAACTCACCATTTTTAACATAGGTCAGGTTACATGAAAAAGCTACATATAGACATCCTAAAAAAGCAATTTTTAATTAACTTATAAGAAAGAAAATATTAACTGAATAAATGAAGGTTAATTTATTTCTTCTAAGAGGGATGTCTTTCAAGATCATTATACTCTAACAAAATTAATTCTGATCAATGCATCTATGAAGCTCAAAATAAAGTTTTGATTATTATGACCCTTTCAAAACCATGTATGAATCAGTTATCAAATGCTATCAACTATAATACATAACTTTAATTCTAAAATTTAAATTCAATATGTTTGATGCATACTTTTTTAATTTCCATATTTCTGTTTGCTTAGTTTTACAATATAAATAATTCTGTTTTTCTTCATATGACAAATATATTTTCTTCTAATAAAGAATTCCTTATTTCAACTCGCCAATGTAACTAATTTTCATTTCCGGACTCGAAAACCTTCGCGCCTTTGTGCATGCTTCAGGAGACGTTTATTTCGTCAAAAGAGGGGTGAAATGAAAAATAAAAGGAAATATTTACATTTAGCAGTAGAGTGAATTTAGATTACTCACAAAATTAGAAGGTGTAATAACTGCCCATCTTTCTATGTACCACCACTTAGTGAAGTACAATCATCGAAAAGAGCTAATCTGGGGATTCTGAAATGAACCGTCACTTGATTATCGAATCCCTGTAGAATGTCAGAATTTTCTTTATCCGTCTGTGAATTAATATGTTTAAAAAGCATAACTGCTTTTCACACTTTGAATCTATAAAAAATAAAATACTGGACCAGACTAACAATCCGAAGTTAAATTTGGATTTCAAAAGAGGCTTGTTATTTTGAAGCATGGTTGGATCACATGGGCAATAACTGAGCTCTGGTCTCTGTATAACCAATCTATACAATCAAGTTATACTATCTTAATCAGTTATATGACCTGTAGCCTCTTACGTACTGCAGATTTTTGGAAGGATCTACATCCCCTGGTCAAATTATTAGATGCATACGGGAAATTTTTTGCGGGTATAATACTGTTTAAAGGAGTGTACATAATACAGAACGTTCGGATACCACCGGATAAATTATGCAGAACAAGAATACTCATTTTGAGGTCATAAAAGTTGTTCAAGAAACCATGCCTCCACGATGCACAGTAAAAAAGAAAAAGTATGATGTCATATCTAGGAGCACAAAAAATAAGCTTTGATATAAACGTGAACCATGGTACTAGCAAGACACAGTATCCGCATAAATAGCTGCTCAAAGGGACTATTGCGCATTTCGAGGATACACATGCGCATATGCATTGTTTAACACCACAAAATCCGTCGTCAATGTGTCGACTAAAGTGAAGACAGGATGTAAATAAGAAACGAAGACATTTTCTTAAATAAGTAAGGTTCGGCAATCCAACTGCATTAGACATTCTCAAATCCACAGAAGTCAGAACTAGGGGTATCTCTACACTGGGTCATATAACTGGACATCCACATCCATTCCAATAACCAGGGTATTTCATTATTTTAAAATGAGGCTTTCATTTATCTAATAGACATGCGCCTATTGTCCATCTCTCTTACATTCCTTCCCTTTCGTAAACCTTTAGGAATATTTTTATTATTATCTTTTAAATCTTATATTTTTAAAATCTTTGTTTTGCTTCCGTTTTGCAGGTTCGTAAGATTCAGTAAAGGTTCTAAAATTTTTTCTTACACCAGATGTGACGCCGTACTACTCCTTTGCAGTTTTCTTGAAAGTTATGCGTCTTAAATTTATAGTTTTCTGGACAACTTTTTATTTTTCACTCAGCAAAAGTATTCTTGGTCATCTATAAAAATGACTCTTAATGAACATGGGTTAAGTAATGGGTTTAAGGTAAAAAACCATTCTCATCTAAAGTAAACCAGAAATGTCAGATTTCTATAACACGGACTTATAATTTTGGATTAACATTTTATTTCATTATTTAAAAAAATGAAATTTTTGGCACAAAGAATGAATTAAGTGATAATTATGCAGTAAAAATAATTAAACATGGGGTTGATTTTTTTATCGATTGGGGTTGTATGGTAGCAGTAAGGATTGAAGATATACCGTAATTTCCTGCGTATTATCCACGAAGGCGTATAATCCGCAGGTTCTACTTTTAGTCCTGAC
The DNA here is from genome assembly GCA_026543865.1 of Argiope aurantia. NCBI lineage: Eukaryota > Metazoa > Arthropoda > Arachnida > Araneae > Araneidae > Argiope > Argiope aurantia. Next base: position 511,847 of record JAPMOR010119363.1, on the reverse strand, counting down.
AAAACAAATTTCAGCTGATAATACGCATCTCCTTGTAATCCATGGATTATACGGCGAATTACCCGCTGCTAATGATTATTAGTGACGATTTTCACGTTTTTTAACAGATAATCCTCGGATTATAAGCAGGAAATTAATGTAGTACTTATTGAGTCCAAAATGGGTTACTTAACTATCTTTTAAAAAAAAATGCGCTTAGGATTGAGAAATTGGGAATGTAGCACTTCCTACTTAAAGATTTCAAGGTTTAAAAATTATGAAGGAATGGTTACGAAATTGGACTTTCAAGCCAATTGACCATCTTCATCAGTCCCAGATTTTAACCCCATTAAGAATTTATCGGCATTTTTCGATAACTAGGTACGTCAAGAAAAAGTTGAAAAACTTATCATTGAAGGATGGAAGAAGTTTCATCTAAATGGACTAGAAGGAAAAATGATGAAATCTATAGTTAGAAGTTTAAAGGCGGAGATAAAATACAAAAGGAAAGCAGACAAAATATTAATTGGTGCAAATTTATTCTTGCCATCAGTTTTTCCCAATTACTTTCTTTTACATATAAAATTGAAAGCATTTTTGTTTAAATTGAAATATTTCTTGTGGTATTTTGTTTTAAATGAATGATTTTAAGTTTTTAAATTCTCTTCATATAAGTTCTTAATTCAGCGCTTAATTCATCAATACATTTATTCATGTCATAAGTCAAAAATATGAATTATATCAAGTCATAATAATAATATGAATAAGTCAAAATTATGAAAGAAAATATTTTATAAAGGAAAAAAAGGATTAGTTTTTCTAAACTCTCATTGCATTATAATCAAGTATTACTATGCTAATATTTTGCTATCGTTTACTTTAATCAGATATCAATGTATTAATTTTTATTATTGTTATTAACAGATGATAATATGATAATTTTTTTCGCTCTTATTAAATCCAGGTTATGGAAATAAGTTATGAAATCTTGTCTGTTCTTTGGTCAACGAAGAATTAACGAAACTTTTTGTCTTTAATATTGCAATACTTATGAAAGAAAATAATGTTAAATACTAAAAGAAAACGGAGACGATAATAACAATTTCCTAAGGTATCCGAATAATATTCCATTTAAAAAGGCATATAAAATACAAACTCGAGACAAGCACAATAATACATATTAGCTTTTCAATGCGAAGGACATTTTTATAGGTACTTTTTTATATGGCTTGTATTGGCATAACCATATTCTAAATAAACGTAAAACACAAAAGAAATCGTCAGAAAAATATTTTTTTTTCTCTCATTTTCAACAATGACCTTGTCACCACATGCATGATAAAAGCGAAAGGTGAAATAATAGACGAGAGAAAGAAGGAATATTTCCGCCATGCTTCCTCTGTATTGCTCGGATAAGATAGAACGCTGCGCTCACCTTTAATCGTGCGTTTTATCGAATTGGTTTTAAGTTCTGGCAACTCTTTCCAAAAAGATTCTGCGGTTGCGTCAAACGCAACGAAAACATTGAGCGGAATATTATTATTAAAGAGCTACTCGCGAAATCGAAATTTATTTTTTGAGAAATTGGCTAAAAAAAAGCTATATTTTGATGAAATTAGACAATGGAAATTAGTGTAAAATGGATTGCGATCGGAATTTTGTGTTTCGAAATTTCTCTCTGCACAGCTTATTACAATGAATGTAAGTTCTTTTATTCTTTTATTCGGTTTTTGAAATAATGATCTTTAATTTTTCGTCTTTTTGTAATTTCTAATTTTGTATAGTTCATATACTCAGATTTTTTCTCATATTTAAATTTGTATTTATAATTAATATGTAATTTAAAAGGTACTTAATTTTTAATACTAATTTTTTTAGATCTGTTTTGTTTTGTTTATGAATTTAAATTTGTTCGTAAGTTGAGGCATGGATTATGTATTTTGATATTCAAAAATTGTCCTTTGTATTTCTTTATTTAAGTGATGAACATTTAAGCTCCATGTGATTAGAAAACTGATGTAAAATAGGTAAACAAATAAAACAAAAATTTAGAATTATGAATATTCTACTTGATGTGCAAAGCACAAATCATAATAATTTATGCTAACTCATTCCAATAATGATTTAAGAATTTTTTTTACTAATATATCTGAGAATTTCTTAAATAATTTTTATTATTTCAATAAAGCAGTTTAGTTTAAACTTTTGTTGGAGTAAAAATTTGTTTTGATAGCTTCAAATCAAGAATCAATATTCTTAAATCTTTTTAAAATATGAATTTATGTTAATAAATAGTTTTTAGGATAACAGATGCATTCTTTTAAATCGACGTGGCAATTATTCTTACCAACTAATGAAAATTTAGATTTTACCATTTGTTTTTCCTCCGATTTTGACGCCGGTTTCCATAAAATTCTAATCAATCGATCAAGGTAAATAAAATGAGTATTTTTTTTCTCGCTTAACAGCTTACCTTTGACTTGTTATTTTGAATAATACATAATTTGTTATTTCATTACCTGTTTAATCGCACATTTCTTGTTATTATACTGTCAAATCTATTTTTGTGCGGTAGGTAGGGATGCATAAAAGAAATTGCACAAAAAAATATTCCGGAACTTTATAAATAGCTATAACAATTAATTTTTTACGACATATTAAAGAAAGAAATTTATGCGGCAAAAGAGGACCGAATAAAAAAGAATCTCATTTAGAAAATGTATCGAAGATTTACGAAATAATGAGAAAATAATTTCAAAATAAAATAAATCATTAAAATACACATGGGAACATTTAAAAAAATTAATTTCTGATTTTAAACACCGGGAAATTTTCAATTGCACATAATTCAATACTACTAATCCTAATCCGAAATGCAAATCTTCTTGTAATGAACTGGTATAAAATCATTTTCATCACCTGAAGATATTAGGATTGATTTTTTTTGAATATATTATTTATTTTATATTGTAATATTGGAATTAGTTGACGTAATATGTATATACATTGCAAACCATACACATTGTATTAGTGTATGTATATACTCTGACAGAAAACATTACAACTCTGTTATAATATCAACACCGTTGAAATTCAAGTACCGCATAAAAAATCGCCCAAAAATAAAATCGCATAAATTAGGACCGTCAAAAACAGGTTTCATTGTAGTTTGAAATGTATATTATCGGAATTTCTTAAAAAATTCCTTCAAAGTTTTCTTTCCTTTCAATATTAAATATTGCTTATGTTATTTATTTAAAATCATATGATTGAATTATTAAATAGATATTTTAAGTTCAAATCCCATGATAATTTCATAGCAGTACTATTGTTCGAATAGAAGCGCATTTTTTTTCTAGTTTAAAAAAGACCTCGTTGCAGAAAGATCTGCAATTTCATTCTAAACTTGCTTTTTTGATTTTAGCAGGTTTCTTAGATATACGGCACTCCTATTTTAGATTTTATTCCTTTCCTAAAAAAGAAAAAAAAAACTTAAAACAACTAATTCTTTTATTTATGACTAAGTGTCTTATTATTTTACAACTGTGGCGCAGGTTGCGTTACTTTTTATGAAAAATTGCCGAAAGCCTATAATTTTTGACAAGATTAACCGTTGGCACTTGGAAAAGTAATTCGATGCATAATTATTCACATATCCGAGGATTTGTTTATTGCTCAGAAAAATAAATATATATAATTGTTTTAAGATGAATTTCCTTGAAAAATAAATATATTTTCTTCCCACTCTGTAGGCGTTTTTAACAATGAAAATAAATAAATAAAAAGTCAAAATAGTCTACCCTCTTGAATGGTACCCAAGAGCAGACACCCAAAGGCAAAGGGTTAAATTTAAGCATTCCCATCGGCAAATTTTCTTCATAAATATCGGCATTTATTTTTGCTTAAGAATTTTCCCGAAGTTTATACTTTAAAGTGTAAATGTGTTTATTAGTAATTATAGAGGATTTTTTTTTATTTGCCAAATATTAGAAAATGGTCTTAAAAAATATTAGCTCAATTCTAAAAATTTTCATGCATGATTAAATTTAGGATTAATTTTTAGAAAAACTCTTCGCTGGCTTATTAACTCATAAAAAGAATTGCCGAAGATGTTATCTAAAATAAGTGTTGAAAAAAATGCATATCGTCATCAAGTTTCTGATTTCAATTAAAAACTTCTCGAAATAACCATTTATCCAGGGCAAAATAGATGAATCTTGATCAAATAAATAGAATTTGGACGAAGTTGAATAAAGAGAAAGAAAAGAAACTCGACCAAAATTCTGATATAACAGATAAGTTATAACTCAAGAGTTACGCGATACCTTGAAGTTAAATTACAGTATGACAGGGAATTGATCTTTTAAGTATGAAGAACAAGGTTAGAAAGTTTCTTTATGTGACATTTTTTTTGTGCAACAAAACTTTCCAAAATGCAGTCTTAAATAGATAATGTTGAATTACCTATTTGCATCTATTGATCTCAAAATTGAAACATACGCCTTATCTGCTCAAAAATGGAGTTCTGATTATGAAACACTGCGATACAGGAGCATTGTACTTTGGAGCTGACTGAATGATTATGTGTTGTTTAAATAGTCGAGGGTAGGGTGTTTCGAATACACAAGAATATGCGGATGGGAGAGGTCCATTTGCAAACGCTTCAGTAAACAGTAAAGTTCGGCATGAATTACGAAACAGCTTATATTTGCTAACGCGTGACTAAATATTTTTTTAAAAAAGCTTTGCAGCAATTTTTAAATGGAAATTTAAAAAAATATCTTGAAATTCTGTAATTTTGAAAATAAACGAAGAATTCTCATGCAATTTGACGAAAGAGCATGAGTCATTTGAGATAAAAACTAGTAAGTTAGAATAACACTAATGCAGTAAACGATAACGGCATAAACAATAACAGGCAAAATAGTGCCACCATCAAACGCAAGTAGTAAGTGGTTTCAAATAATCATCAGATTTTTATTTTAATTGTTATAAATAAAAATGAGTTATAAGTTAGAATAACACCAATGCAGCAAACGACAGCTGCAAAAACAATAACGAACAAAATAGCCCAGGCATCAACAAGCAAAAAGTATGTGGTTTCAAATAATCATCAGATTTTTATTGTTATTGCAAACTGAGGATAGATTTTTCGATATGTATGGTTCTAAAATTAATTTCATAACTAGTTCATAATTGCAATAATAAGAGATATTTGTTTTATCAGATTCAGTCATTGAATAAAAAACCTGACATTTAAAAATATTTTAAAGAATGTAATTTTCTAAGTTCAGAAAATTTTATAATTACAAATTGTTGATTTGTTTGGATCACTTTTTATCAAACATAAGTTGTCTTATTATGGAATACCCAATAGAATATGTTAAAATATTTCATTCTTAATTGAAAAAAAATCCTTATTTAGTGAGAATGAATTATAATCTTTTGATAAATTTAAACGACTACGCTTATAGGAAGACATTTTAATTCGGCAAATCACTCATTTGACGAGAACAAAACCTGATAATTCAATTTTTGATAAGAGTTGCTAATTAATTTCGTAATGATACATAAATTCTTTGAATTAAACTGGATAATATTGTTTACAAATGGATACATTACATTGGAAATAGAATTACAAAAATTAAAATGCATTAATATTTTTCATCATAATTTAAAATGTTTTTTATTCTATAAAATGAGATATACACATGCGATGACCTCGATTATACATATAAGATATAGGGAAAGATGCCAATTTAATTTTAACATGGTTTTTGAAAATGCCAGTTTAAGAGTCAAACATAGAAAATACCGCATACCCTGTTATGGGCGATGAATTTAAAAATATCTAAGAAAGATAGCTTCTTTAGATATGTCTGCATATGAGTTATTGTTTGACATATTTTTTAATATGCCATCAGAATATTTTGATCTCCGCCCTCCTCCTTTTCAAAGCAGTTTTCTTATCTCGCATAAAAGAAAAAGAGAGCTTTGTTAAAATTGCCTCAGGTTTAGATCTGGAGGTTTATTTGGCCATATTATACATAATATATTCGTTCAAAGTAAACCTATGTGTAAACCCCGCTTTTGCTCATGTGTCAATCCCCATACTTCTGTGAAAAGATCCTGTAGAATTTTCTTGGAGCTCCTACATGAAATCAAATATCTACGAAAAGATGCTTTGGGAATATTTTTTTTTTTTTGCTTATAAAAGAAAGCAAATCGATATTACCAGAAACAAAAATTATTTGTAACAAAAAAATTAAACTTTTTTGAAAAAATAAAAAAGATAATTGATAAAAAATGTCTATTTGCATTTTTTTTTATGTTCTTTTCCGCTGAGCGAATTTTTTTTCCCCTCTAAGAGTGTTTTCATGCAATTCCAAATGGTTTCTGTAAGGTGTTTATTCAGAGAAAAGTGATTAAAATGAAATTTGAAGTTAATATTTTACCCCAATTATTATGTCAAAACGCATCTTTCTTATCAGAAAAATTTCCCTGTGAAGAAATGCGTCTGCGTGATACAGCAGGGTGTTTTGGATGATTGACCCATCAAATTTAAGATATAAAAATGCTGTTATGTATTTTCACCATATCAGATTACAGTTCGACAGTATATCCATAATTTACCACTGCCAGAAAAAATCGATGTAATTTCAATATCTATTCGTGTCATTTGTAAATCGAATCAAATTTTATAAAAGGAGCAATGGAACCAGTGTTTATTAGAAAGAACGATAGTTCAACCGAACAAGCATTTGTTATGCGACTAAGGTCATGTGAATGATTTACTGAATCTTCTAGACTAAATCACATAACTCTTTAATATGTTCGTAAACACGAATATTACGGCATTCATTTTCATTGTACTTAAAATGACAGGAATGCTATAACATGAAAATTTCGAAATCGCATTATTACACATTCATTTCTACATAGCCTTAATTTTCTGAAATTATTATAAACGTTAAACTAATAGCCAATTTGTTCGTTAAGCATTTTTATTCTGTTTTGTCTTTATTTCTACTGTCCGAAAATATCGCATAAATGTATAGATTGCGAAAATTGCCGTGAAAGATATTCTTTTGAATAACATCATAGAAAATTTCCTTCACAATGTGTATAATTATCTAAAAAAAGATTTCAAAATCAGTAACAGTTCACTTAGGATGTAGTCTTTTTTGTTAAATTTCAAACTATAGCTAATTGGGTATTTCTTAGAGTACCTTCCAATACGGAATCTATACGTTTTATGTTATCACAGATAGTAATTTGGAATTGCTAGGCGATTGGAAATTTAAAGTGAATAGGATGACATGAAATCCGTCCCCCCCCCCCCGGTAGAGAATTTGAGAGAGAGATATCGAATGTTTTCCTTGCTATATGACCAAGTTTGATATTACTAGACCCGTCCCTAAGTAGGTCTTCTCCAGCTTCAAAACGGGGAATTAAAAAAATAAATAAAAACAAAATAATTAATCAATATTTCTTCTTTTAACCGAAGAAAGAAGCAGATACTAAGAAACTTTCAAAATTAAAAATATGTATTTTTCTAATTCTTTATAAAGGGTGACCCGAAATTAACGCAAGATTTGAATTTGCCACCATTCGAGCAGTAAAGTGTTGGTAACTCTATTAAAAAAACATTTGGCAGCTGGTAGTTTAGGGTTAGTAAAAATGCAGCGTTACACGATAGAACAACGTGTTAATTCAAGATTTGGATTAAATAAAAAACACAGGTTTTTTTTTCTCTAAATTGTTATTTTTTTGTTGAATTATAAAACACAAAGGATAGGGTTATGTATGGTATAACACATAGGTCAAATGGCCTTCACGACTTTGCTGGCATATACGCACTTTTTTGTCGAAATTTTCTATGAAGATTTTCCATAAATGTGGCTGAATTTCGTTGATACAGCTTTGATTGTCCTCCTTCAATGCACGCGTGATTGTGGTCCTTTGATTTCAAATTGTTGATTTCAAATTGCCCCATAAAAAGAAGTCCAATGGTATTAAATCACTCTATCTAGGGGGCCAATTCCCAAATTTTCGAACTGTAGCCGCCAGACTTTCAATATTTTTGAAATATTGTTCAACAATGTTTCACTAACCTTAAACTGTCTGCTATCAAATGGTATTTTTTAATAGGGTTGCCAACACTTTACTCACTAGGGTGGCCAACTCAATACTTGCGTTGATTTTGGAACACCCTTTATATCTTCAAAAAATCAAAACAGTTTAAAAACTGTAGATTTAACTGTGTTTAACTGTAGATAATCATTTTTTTATTAAGTGCTTTTTCTAAACTTAGCAAGTTTCACGTTTGTATGGACGGTATCTGAAATTTTATATTTTTAATCGCTTATGACATAGGATATTTTAATAATTTTAGAGCTCTTAATTACAAAATAATTACTAAATGGTTTGACAGAGATAGCTAGAAATTAATTTGGGAAATATTGATTTTTAGATACTATAATATTTCTAATCATGAAATATGATTTAAAAAGTGGAAAATAAAGAGAATAAAGAGTAAAAAGTTGGAAGAAAAAAACGATTAAAAAATTGAAAATAAGAAAAATAAAATAAAAATGTCTTAAGCTCTATTTTATTAATGTAGTATAAAGTAGAAAATAATATCTTTTTAACGAAAATCAAGTACCGAAATCACAAGAAAGAAATTCTTTAATATTTGTTGAAAAGTGAAATATATTCTAATTTTGTTTTGACATCCATGTTTTTGATTAAAAAAAATCAATTAAATTAAGAAATTGAAATTTTTATAAAAAATTAAATTTAAAAAATATCGAATAGGAATAATATTAATGAGAACTAAAATATTTGCAGTTTTAACAAAATATGAAATGCTTACATTCGGCACAAATTAGAATATATATTCTTAACAATCTAGAATATCAATAAAAATACATTTTTTTCATGATGAACTTTTATATGAATTTTATGTTTAGAATATGAATATAAACTAAAAAAAATTCATCCGATTTGGTATAGGGGTTTATGTACGGCATTGTAGTGTCAGCATGATCATGTTGGGTTCATAGATAAGACTTAGGCGTTTTTTTGTCTTTTTTTTTAAATTGCAGTGATTATCATAAAAAATAAATGCTAAAAACTTGGAAATAATAAATTTAAATACCTCTTTTATCAATGTATTAAAATGCAAAAATATTTTTTAATCAAAAGTCTGAAGACGAAAATAAAAATCATAAAAACATGGGGCATAAAAAAACAATAAGAAAAGACTATAAAAGCCCCAAAAATATCATAAGAAACAAAAATTACCAAATGTTCATTATATTTAAAATAACTTATGATTGTGATTATGATTTCAGTTTATTTCATTACTTTTTTTTTCTTTTCCACTTTTTTTTTCTATTTTCTATTTTTTTGATGCATTGATGAAAACATTATTTATATTTAGTTATAATTCTCTAATCGAAATTATTAACGTGTACACTAAGTAGATGAGTATTCAAAAAAAAAAGTCAAAAAGGACTTGTCAATTTTAACTCTTAAACCCGATTAGCAATATCACCCTCTTAAAACCCGATTTTTTTTCTGTGTATATTTGACGCATTTCTATAATGTAAGCGATGCATTTTTCAAATCTTTTAAATATCTATTTTCATATGTCGAAAAATACTGCCAAATAACGAAATGCTTGGTTAATGAATTGAACCAGAAAATGATATAACATTTTCGCGAAGTGAAAGATTTTTAGAATAACAGAAATTAAATATTTAGTCCATGACTTTTACTTTCTCGTATCCGAAGTAAAGAGTCATCAAACTAAAACAGTCACCATTGTAATAATAAAAATAATAACAACAAAAAAATTCGAATTCGAAATTTTGACGGTCACCACGTTTCAGACTTCCCCGATCTCGAAAAACACATTTTCGACATTATGTCTTTCTGTCTGTGAATGTTCAAATTTGGAGATTTCTATCAATTTTGAACAAACCTCTGTTCTGTCTTGTTGGTCGAGTATAGGTGAACCGATAACTGCAAAATACAAAAAGCTAGATAAATAAAATTTGGCACAAATGTTTAGCATCTAGAATATAGATTCTTATCAGACTTCGAACCCAAATCTGTAAAAGAGTTGGCAGTCTATCGGACTGTACTTTCGCGCGCATGTAAACGCAGAAACTCAATAAACGCATTGACCTAAATAAATGAAATTCGGTACATAATGTTATGACTGCAATTGTAGTTCTTTGTCAAATTTTGGTTTCAATTGGCTTAAAACAACATGTCTAAAACAGGAATTCAATTTTCTGGCACCTATTGTTAAAATCCAGGTGAAAAAATAGCCAAGGATTACACTTTAAATCATTAAAAATGCTGAAGTCTCGCCAAAGAACAATATTTTGTAACTATTATTCCGAAATGCCATGTAAGGCATTTGTAACCTTACCCAAGTTTAGTTATATTAACGTCCCGTTTTAAAGCAACATTAGGGCTATTTTGGGACGGACCTCGTAATTATGAACCGCGGTCAGATGACGAGGACGACACCTGAGCTGCCCCCCCCTCTCCACACCACACCAGCTGGAGGACGAATATTATCCAAGATTTACAGTTTTATGCAAGGGAGGAAGGATAACACCTTTATAAGAAAATATGCACGAAAAGTCGGGAAAAAAGGTTGCAAAAAACATACTTGTATGATAGATTTAATAAAAAGGCTAGATTCACACCAAGTATCTGTATTTCGTAACTGTTGTTCGTATTTGTTGTTGATGCTTGGCAAGGCATTCTCGGCCATATCCAAGGTCCACATTTTTTTGGCCAGGGAGGGAGATAAGACCATTATTGAAGAGTATGCGAGAGAGGTTTGGGGAGATTCTCCCGCTGCTTGCAATAAAATTTTTACCGATTTGCATTAGGCTGAACTCCAGTTTTTTCTGCCTCTAAATCTTTCTATTGTTCGGGAAAAAATGATATTGCAAATAATTCTAGAAGTGTCATATTAACCTTAAAATTTAATTATATTAATTTTTAGTAAAATTTAATAATATGCAGAAATAAAGAAAAAGAATAGATAAAATATCAGATTTTAAAAATCTTCTTTGAAATTGGATAAGAATTTCAACGATGCACATTGTATAAGAATCTAAGATTCTACTTGTTGATTATGAAGATTGTGCTGATTGAAAAGCAATACGACTGAATTTGATTTGTTGATTTTGGACTCTAAAGGTCTTCCAAAAATAATAAAGATGAGTGTAAAATATTCATTTCTATATAGAAATAATATTTAAACTCATATCTTTACATCAGAAATGTATTCCTCTACTACAAATAGCAATAATTTCATAAGCCTGTAACTATCAAGTCAGTCACTTAGAATTGTAATAAAAACAAGCTTAAACAACTTTTATCTTTATGACCGGGCAATCCGATTTAGACGAGCATAAAAATTATCTCAGTGTATTTACCTTCTAGATTCATCAACTAAAACTACTTATTCTGACACAAAGTCCACATGTTTAAAATCTTTAAAATTATTCTGTTCTTTTTTCCAGAATGTCGAATTACTCTGGGAAAAAAAAGAAAACCACATATCTTTTTCTGATCTATTTCTTTTCTCCAGAATGTTGAATTTCTTTAAAAAAAACACCTACATATCTTTTCAAAGTTTCTTCAGATATCCATTACAAGGTTGTAATAATTGTATTGTAGGTGTATTTACAATAGAGCTAGCTTCCAGCTACAGTATACCCTTTTAAAAGTGAAAAGTAAAATGTGGCGTTTTAACCGTAGATCTATGCCTGTTTTGAATAGATATATGATATATTGCTAAATAAACCAGGGAAAATATTCCCTTCGTGTATACTTAAGCAATATCCTGTAGCAATTTCTTTTCGATTCTAATAAAAATCTGCACCTTCTGAACGTAACCCAGGCAGCCAAACTTCTAAGGTCACAGCAAATCTACAAGAGCGACTCATGTCTCCCTAGTTTAATGAAGATAATCAAGTATGAATTTTGGAAACTTTCATCCAAATTTATTACAAACATACAATTTTGGTCACAATACTATAAACCAAATTCCCTTTATTTGATTCGTTGCACTTTTAAAATTTGAGTTCATATATATATAAATAAATAAGCAGACAGATGGTCACCCTTTGATGAATTTTGTCCAAAAATATACATCTATATTTCTGTTAAAATTATGTGCAGAATTTCATCCCTCTAGCTTTTAAGTGTTTTTGAATTATTGTATTCACATACACACGGTCAGATAGACAGACTTCCCTCCAACAGATTTCACCCAAAATGGGAGAGAAATCTAAATAATCGGTATTGTGGCTAAATGCCAAATTTCAACTGCCTAGCCAAAAGCGTTTTTGAATTTTTGTATTGACAGACAGACACAATTCCAAAAGTGCGTGTTTTGGATCCAGAAGATCTAAAACATCATTATTCGTCAAAATTTGGAGGTCGATTTTTTTTTATTATGGCAATTTCTCTTTGTATACGAAAAATTTTTAAAAATTATTAACACGCTTTGATTGATATGCTAAAATTATTTTTATAATAAAAAATTTAGAGACCGAAACAAAATTGCAAAAGCTGAGGCAATGATAGAAATACTTCTCAAAAATTCGGAAGTTAATTATATTTATAATATAGTTTTATTTTTAATGAATATTTAGGAATATTCTTAAACTTTCGTTGTGACTTAATTTCTTTTCATATTGTGTTCAGAGCCTCGCACTTTTACGATTTTGTTTTAACCTTCAGTTTAAAAAAAAAGTACGTTTGTAAAAGTGTTTACTTTATGCCGTTTTTTCGCTATTTTCTACTTTTAGTCATTAATAATTAATCTATTTCATATTATAAAGCATCAATTCTTATAGAATCGTATAAACAGTTTTTCTCATATTTGCTACGAAGGCTGACATTTCCTATGGACTTTTCATTTGGAGCTCTCTTCATATGGATTTAAAATAGATTAATCAGTGATTGAGTTCTGAAAATATTGTACTAGTATAAATAGCAAATAATTCCATAAAATTTGAGAACTCAGCGCATAAAATATGAATCAAAAAGCGAGTACAAAACTTCATTATGAATGAAAATAAATAAAAATTTGTGAAATAACTTTTTATTCTTCCATTTAACAGTAGAAATATGAACATCCTTCAGGGAACAATGTGATTTTTTTTTAAACAAATTTTCAAAAATTGCTTTGTCTTTCTTTAAAGTTATTTGAGGTATAATCACGAACAAGTAACTGTTTTTTTTATAAAATGTAAGAGTAAGTATAAAACACAATAGAAAATAAGCATGATTCTATGTTGTAGTTGTTTTACTATGACTCATTATTACAAATTTTTATAGAAGAGTCCTTATTTGAAATTTCGCAATTCTTTTTCACAAGGAGGACATTTATTTCTAAAAACACGTCCTCGTACTAAAAAACAAATTTCAGGGGTATATTAAATACTAGTAGCAGATACAGAAAATTTTTATAAAGACATCTATCTTTACAAGAAAATTTTAATAATACAGCTTTTATCGTGAATGCATTGAAACAAATCACAGATACACGATTCCGTGTTGAAGCGAACATTTCCAAATATTTTTTTACGAAATGAAATTTTCCTTTTCATAGAAGGACGCAACCCCGTTTTCTTTTCATTTTACAAACAGGCGTTTCGTTTTGCAATCTTTTGTCCTTCAAAGTGACACATGCAACCAATGCATGAAACATTTATTTCAGTGAGAAACTAGAAGTGGAAAAAGAAATGATCGAGGAGAAAAAAAAAAAAAAAAAAAAAAAAGGGGGGGGGGGGGGGGGGGGGAGGTGGTTTGAAGAGGGGGGGGGGGGGGGGTAGGAATTGCCATCATTATTATCGTTATTTTGATTATTTGCCATTTAAAAAATAAAAGTTAAAAACTGGGAATAAAAGTGTCAAAAGTGAAAATACCGTTCAAATAATTGTTCATTCTAGTTATCTCTTTAGAGGATCTTTTAGTGAACAACTTAAAAGACTACCATACACTTTTCACATTTATCACATTCTATGTATTAATATTTGAAATTCACACGATTCTCTACATTGACGCAAAAGTAATTGAGTATATATACCAATGAATAGAATAAATCTATACTCAATTACTTGTTACGCCACTTATCACATTCTCGTTTACGGATTATAGAGAAAATATTGCAATCGCCAAATTAATGTCGAGCTCAAGATGTTGACAAATCTACACGTCTTCAGTCCTCCTTGAGTTATTTTAAAAAGTGGTTTTATGTCTGCTTGTCAGTGAACACAATAATCAAACACGCCTTGAGCTATACGGATGAAATTTGGTATATGGAATTTTGATCACATTTATAGATATCTTTCAAATTTTGAACGAAATCCAACCAGTATAAGTCTGGCTGGCTGTTTGAGTACAAATAAACTCGATAACTATTAAACGTAAAAAGCTAGAGATTTCAAATTTAGCATGCAGGTTTAGCATCTAAAATATCGATTCATGCCAAATATCTGTATTTCGTTGCTATATTTGGCCAATGTTTTTCAAAACATTCATGGCATACTCAAAATCCACAATTTTTTGCTGGGGGAGGAGATAAGACCTTTATTGGATGATATTTCAGAAAGATTTGGCGGGACTAACCCCTCTGCTTGTATAAGTTCTAATTAGAGGTGCCAGGCAAATAGATTTTTTTGTATGTATTTCAGATTTTTAATTACGGAAGTCGGATGGAAAAAGGCGAATACACAATATGTCCTTAACGTCGCACATTCTAGCTAAGTCACTCAATCCATACAGAATTACTAGATAAGTCTATTTTCGTGATTTTTAACCAGAACATTGGGCATTATTGTTCAAAAACTTCTGATTAAATAATTATATATTGTCTGTCAGTTGTTTCTAAAGTCTATTGACTATCATATATAAAGCAAATCATTTCTCAGTCATCTTAAAATGTCCTATAGGAAAGGATTTTCTCCAGAAACGGATGAAAGCGGCAATGGCCACTTATTAAATGCTCATCATTCAAATTTCCCTTCCTGCCTTTCGTAGCTCCAAAGGTCTTATGACTTATTTCAACAATCATAATTCAGACGATGATTTAATATCAGAAGTATTAAATAATAATCATATTTAACTTAAATCCATATATTTTTAACTTTTAACAATTTTTAAAACTAAAAAATAATTATAAAATATTGTCTGATGCATTGCGAATTATTATAAGTCTTTCAGATTTATGGGTAATTACCAAATAAAGATCTAATTATCAAGTGTTCTAGACACAATATAAACACAGTAACTGTTGACAAAAGAGGTTATTTCTATCCAATTTTGAAATTCCGCGATTTGTTATGTAAAAAGATAAGATGATAGATAAACATGTAGCACCTGGCGTGAACATACTTAACCTACGCACTCTTTGAAACAGTTTGACACTGATTAAAATCAAAGCAGTTAATCTAAACACTATCAGTAAAAATACACGTACAATAGTACGCACTTAGATGTAAACAGCAACAATTTTTTTTTCAAGTATAGAAAAATAAGCCTTTATGTAACATAAAGGAATATGGAAGAACCTGCAATATATTCTGAAAAGTTCTAGATGCTTTAAGTCTAATAAACACTTCTAGATTCAGATATTGTTTGAACATTAAAAAATGAATTATAATTTCTTTGTCGAATTATTAAGCGTTAGAAATAAATCTTATTTTCCTTGCAGAATTTCAGATTCTCTCCCTCTTTGACATTTGAGTTTTCATTAGATGTACCGATGGTTTAGGAGAACTTAAAATTCCCATAAACAATAGACAATTGCTATCTAATATTCTTTTTTATTCGATGTGAGCTAGGAATAAAAAATCATGAATTTAAAATTAAATCCAGAAGTTTGCTTTTGTTAAGTGAATTTTTGTTTCATTATCTGAAAGATATCAAAGTCAAGCTTCCGAGCTGCCAGACCATGGATGTAGCTGGCTACTCCAAATAGATTAATTAGATCGTTGTGCAAATGAATGTCGCTTTTAATCTTTCGCAATTTTTTTTGTGCATGGTTTTTGTGTTTTGATCAGTTTTTTTTATTTCTTTGAGATTCTTTTGTGTTTTTCTATACTACAATTTTATTATGGTAATAAAAAGAAAAGAGTCACATTCTAAATGGAGCTCAGATCAAATGCAATCAAGAGATTATTGATGGTAAAAATCTGCAAAAAGATGCGGGTGATTACAATGCTTGTTCCATAATCACTGATGATTAGAAGAAGAACAAAGAACTGAATGAAAATGGTGCTAAACAAGAATATGAGCAGTGAAGCTTTACATATTTGGTTCCAAACCGCCTAGAAGGATTCTTATTTTAAATTTTTTTTTGGAAAAAAAAAAAAAAAAAAAAAAGCCTTATATTTTTGGTTTTATGGGTTGCTTTAGTGCTGCTTTACGTTTTTGTTTTTCAAATTAAACAGGTCTAGAAGTATCTTAAAACCTAAGATTAATTTAAAATAATGTGTTTTTATTTATCATCTCTTTTCATTAAGAAATACAGTATATCGTGTAAAATGTTATTCCATTCCGTGTATTTTCCATAAGAAATTCCCTTTCTTTCTTTAGTTATTATCCAATATCTTCATTTAACGAACATAGAAATTCACTGCGTTATCAAGAGATAACACTAAGGGATGCATTATATAATTTTGGAATGTCAGCGTCAAAATTTCAAATTTAATTACAATCAAATGAGAAATGCAATGTTTGCTTGATCGGCGGTATTTCAGGAAGAGCAAAGCTATTTTGTTTATAACAGCTGGTAACGTGGGCTATCTTGTTTAAATGTTTGGAGTTGTTATTGCAAAATAATACAGATTACATAGCTCATATCTTTCTGTGTGAAGTTTAGCCAGGTTAACTCTTGCGCCAATAAACCCAAACCAAACCCTGTCTTTCTCTATAGCGTCGTTTCTGATTACCCTTTTTTTAATTCTTGTCAATTCAATGTGCGTAACACGTTTGTATTGTTGTAAGTGTATTTTTCATTCCAATTATAAAATAATTTGGTGGTGATATATTAATTTCTTTTTTTATACAAAAAAAACTATAAGAGAGTGAGAAAAAAAATGGTGAAATTAATCAGATTTTTCTCGATAGAATTTTCTGAAATGAAATCAAAACGATTAGACTTTATAGAAAAAAAATCTCTAATTTCAATAACTAAAAATAATTTTTTTGACTATGGTTTCACTCTATTCACTTTTTCATCGAGATCATGCATAAGTCCTCACCGAAGACATTCAATAAGTATACAAGAGCACTGAACAGGATTTATTGAAAATATGAGTTTATTAAAAAATTATTCGACCATAATATTTTGTGCATAAAAAATGGAGCTAGTCAACTGCGTTAAGTAGGTATAAAAGTAGCTCTTATGTGTATACTCGAATTCTTTCATCTTGCAACAGCAGCCAGTCGCTGATAAATAAGGGAATATAAATGAGTTCCATAAGATTTTCGTTTTCAAAAACTTGATTGAAAGATTTGTACAATGTTCCAGCATTAAATTTTGTGTAAAACCTGATGATTCTCAAGTGGAAAAGATCTGCAAAGTTCAACAGGCCTTTGGGAAAGAATCAATGGGTACCATGCAGATAAAGAGCGTACGATTACCTCAAAGATGACTGCGCATCATTGGAGAGTAAAGCACGTTCTGGTAGGACCTCGATATCCAGATATAAGATCATAATTGAGTTTGATAGTATAGAATTGTTGAATCATGATTATAGAACTTGCAGATGAGTTGGCACTGCATCCATTCCGCCCAATTTTATAAATGAATTTCAGGGAAGATCTAGCCAAAGCTACTAACAGTTAAACAGAAGTTTCCGTTTGAAGCAACTCCGTTCCACAGTACATGGAGACAATCAACAATAATCACCATTTCCTCAACACTCTGATGAATGGCGATTAACCTTGGTTTCATGGGTATGAACCAAAAATTAAGTTGCAAAATGGAAGTATCCAACATCCCAGAGGCCAAAAAACAAAGCAGATCAGCTGCATTGTCAAAACCAAGTTGACTGTCTTTTTTTGACTGCACTGCCATGGTTCCTCATGACTCAAATGACCTGACTTTTGGGCAGCGGGCAATAGGCAGTTCCATCATGACAACGCAACTGCCCAAATTCCAAATTTTCTTGACCAAGCACAACAATGCTCCTTCGGACTTTCTACTCTTTCGGTATGATTTCGTGCGACTTCTGGCTTTTCTCCAAGCCGAAAATATTTATGAAAGGAACAGATTTGAATTTAGAGAAGATATCTTACAGAATCCGATGAATTAGTCCCCCCCCATTCCAAAAGACGTGTGCTCAGTGCTGGTATGCTTTGAACAATTTTGAAGGAAATTGGCGCGAAACTTTTATATTTCGAAACGAGCAGTTTTTATGAATAAAGGTCGGATATGTTTGAACAAACTTTATGTACTTTCAATTATTCAACTCATATTTTCTATCGAAATGTTTCGATTGATTAAATATTTATATAGTTAAAATCACGTCAAAATTGTATATAATCTCGCAAGGAGTCACAGAGCAGTAAATCCTATCTGAACTTCTGGGGAAGCTCTAAAAGCAAAAAATCAGGGTATGATGAGTCTATGTATACTATATTTTAAGACCTTTGAATTACAATTTTTCTTCTCAAAACAGATGTTTAACAATATATTCTGTTGACAGTTCAGTTCTCTCTATTGAGTTAACATATTCTATTTCTAGAAATGTGTAACCGTTTTGATTCAACAAAAAGGTCGTAGAGCGTTTCAGAAGTTGAAAGATTCTGATTAATTATTGTAATGAATAATATTCACATAGCATCTACGAATGTTTTAATTTTAAATTATAAAATTAGAGTATAATAATCTAATGTATGAGTGATGCTATGGCGAATCTGTTAACCAAATAAAAATGAAGGTTAGCTCTATGTTAAAAGTCATATCTAATAACATGTTATAAAACAAATTAAAAATGAGTCGCTACATTTCTTCTAAATTAAATAATTCCACATGTCGTGCGGGCTGATTTGTCCTAGACATTACCACAATTACTTTAAGCTTCATCTCACATGGGAACTGGCCAGTTACATGACGGTAAAATAAATATGAAAGTTACTTGAAGAAAGTGGGGAAGAAATAAACGTTGACTTTCGTAGCCAAAAATAACTTCTCTTTTATTTACGAAATTCGAAAAAAAAATGTAAAAACAAAAATTGATGTTGCCAACACTTTTTAAAATATACAATAACAAAAGTTAATGTTGCCACCACTTTTTAAAATATTAATTAAACAAACACATTATTTACAATAAAATACCAAACGACTATTTAACAAATTAAGTATATATGAAATAATTAAATTATTAGCATTTAACTATAACTTTAAAGGAACGTTAAAATAATGAGTAAAACAGATATTTCTGCACGACACAGCTGCAGTGTTGGAGAAAGCCAGAGTTATCAAGACTCCATTTCGGCTCGCTTAGAAATGTTTACGCAAAAACCGTTCCGCAGTGGAGCGCCGCCACACACAGAATTCAATTCACTTGCATTCATTTCCGTTTTCATTCATTGGATAATTCAAAAAATATGATGCAAATTTTGTATCTACAGTGTCATGAGATAATAAAAGAAAATCGTTTAAGCAACGAATTTTTATGTTTATCCATTCATTTAATCTTAAAATGCCTTTAAAACGTATTTATGTATCTACATGGAAGTATATCAAGGCTATAGACAAGAAACTTTTCATTTACAGAGTTGACACCTGTTTCCATATCCTGATGCTTATCACCTACTCCTTAGCTGTAGAGTATTAGATACGATCTCGTCTTGATAATAGAACTGGAAAAATCCTTTACATTTTCAAGGCATAAAACGACATTCACGTGCTTCAAAGATTTACGATCTGTTTATTATGTGACGCAAACTGATGTTACAGTGGAAAAAAAATTGCTTAGCGGTGCATGCCTTTCTTTTTATTTTCGTTTTATCCACGTGAGTTTTAAGTTGCATGGATTGTCTTGACAATCCATGCAGTTAAAAGAATATGTATTGTTCAAATTCAAACACGTTGCTAGATAGAGCCGGTTTTTAATCAGTTTAAATATCTGGATAAAATACGGTACAGTTAAAAATGCAGACATGTATTGACAATGATTGTGAAACATCCTGCACCGCCATAAATTTAAATCCTGGTACTCAGTTATTCCTATAGATGAAATTAGAGGTCATTTAGTGAGGAAGAGAAAGAAAAAAATTCAAAAAGAGTTTTGTTCACGTGCAGTTTTTCGTTTTAAGAAACTTGAAATTTGCTCTAAAAAAGAGTTTCAGTCAACATGTTAAGAAATAACAACATGATACGCTTGTAAATCTTTCTGCCATGACTGTCTGGGTAGTTTTTAACAGATGCGCACACCATATATGTAAACACTGAGATAATAGATAAAGCGATTAATTTAGTTTGAATTTCAATCTAAGATAAGAAAATTTATCAGATAGAAAAAGTGAGCTAAATAAATCATTCGTTAGAGAACTTGTGTTGACTTTTCGAATTTCAGAAAGTTTAGAATTGTTTCTGTGAAGCCGTGTTGTTTTTTGAAATAATAAAATAGTAATTTTTTTAAAAAAAAGATTAAGAGGATATCATCATTTTATAATTTAGGAACATATTGGCTTTGAATTAATTTTATTTTGCTCATTAATATACCTATGAGATCTCAGAATTGACTTTTCCCCGCTTGTCTAGCCACTGATTAGGTCAAAACATTTGAAAAGGTAAACCCCTTGAGTCACCATAAGGGATTTATAAACTTTCTGTGATAACTCTGTAGCAATCAATATTTAAAAAGTTATTCAAAATCCACGTAAACAAATAAAATATGCCAGTGAAGCTATAGTTAGTGATAAAAGTGATTAGACTAAATAAGCTTGTTTAACTTTCATAAGGAGAATTTTAATGAAATATTTCGAATCAACATAGTTTTGTGAATTATTTTTTAGAGCTAGTACTACATTATCTAAAAGATGCGTGCGCATATCCACAATTTTGGGACTTTAAAATTCCAATTCTCAATGAATTCCGAGGTCTATACGAATAGTTTAAAAGGCTGTTATCAATCTTCATTTAAATTTATTAAGCCTACCACAGATCTTGTAGCTCCAAAACACAATGCATTTAAGTATTACCATGGCAAAATGTCAGCGTCCTGGCCTAAGGGTAATGCGTCTTCCCAGTGATCTGAGCGTCCTGGTTCTTCTTTACCCTGTGTTCTATCTGTGAGGCGTGTAAAAGAGTCTCCTATAATAAGGGGTTGTGCAAGCGAATGTGTGAGTGTTAGCTTCATATGAGCTAAAGTCACACTTCTGCTCTCGGGTGCTCAGGGGACTTTACCCTCAGAAGCTACTGTACCCCTCTTCCCCGATCTCTTAAACTTGGTTTGAATTGGTGTTCAATCCAAGCAACAATGGCAGAGAAACCAGTGAATTGAGAAAATTTACCAATCATGGAAAAACTAATTTCTTTCGAAATGATCAAATATTGCCCAAGTTATTTGCTTACTGTTATGAGAAAAAGTATTAAATTTCTTTTTGTTGATAGAAATGTCACCACTGTAGTATTTAAATGCATTGTACTTGCTTTATTTAATATTTTATAATATTAAGAATACTGGATAATAAGTCTGATTGCCGAGTTTCATCAAAGAAATTGTTTAGTGTAAGGTTAAAGACTCGCTTTCTGAGAATACTCGTCGTATATGTTGGTTCATGTCTGTTCAATCCGTCGTTGTCAAATCTCTCCAGCTGGTATGGCGTGAGGGTTTAGTGGTATGAATAACTGCGGCTCTGAATGTAGTTTTTGTCAACTGATCATGATTCAAAATTAAGAGGTCCAACTTTATTCATCTTAAAACGTAATGCTAATCTAACTTAATTCAAAGAAACTTGATGAAAACCCCATTTTCTTATCTGAATTCTTCGTGAGGTGAAAAGTTTGAATAAACTGTTTTTTGAAATGCATTTTTAACTCAACCATCATTTATGGACATTTAGCGAATGTTGTAATAAAATCTTTTTATCTTTGCATATGAAAAACTGTAGACGATAGCTACAAACTTCATTTTTTTCTAATTTTTTTTTCTTCTTTTAGAATATAATTAAAATGTTGTCGATTTGATAAGCTTTGAAATTTAATTTTCAAAACGATTTTTCTAACTTAAACCTTTGCATACATTGACGGATCTGACAGGCGTATTGAATTACTGAATTTTTAATTTTTAAACTACAATAAAGAGAAAATATAAAGTAATTTTAAATGCAAAAATCACTTTAAAATGTTTCAATATCTCAAAAGCCCTTATATTATTATAGGAATTAAAATAATAAATGTCCCAAATAGATGTATAATCTAATTTGGAAATTAAGTAAATTCGTAGGACAAGGGATTAATAGAAATAAATATATTATCAATTTTTCGTACTATTTTAATTCGACATTTATTTTTTGTCTTTTTAGGTTAAGAATGTGTTTCGGTTTGTTCTACTTATATTTTTTATTTTAAGGTTTTTATATATCTCAGTCAAAAAGTCCTGTACTGTTTCAAATTATCTGAACTCGTATCTCTGAATTTGTTCACTCGGACTACTTGATATTTGATATAAAATTATTTTGAGCATAAGGCAAAAACGATATTTGACGCGATATGACAAAATATCCTAAATTTAATTCCAGCAAAATAGGCAATGCACAAATTTGTTTAAAATGAAGGATGGATAAATATGTTGAGGATTAATGCATTAAATGAATGACAAAATATAAGAAAATATTCGCAGGATATGGATTTTGATATAGAAGCTATCATAAAGCATTTGAAAAATTGTTTCCTTGACTAAAATATTTCGAGAACCACTTCTCTCAGAGTTGCATTTTATAATTCATCATTCTGCTTTGTGTGTTTTTAATCAAACTTTTTTATTTAAATTCACTGGTTTCATGTTTATAAAGATGGAATTTTGTAATCGAATTTTTACTCGCTTCTTTTATCTGCTTGTATTGTGAAAGTTTATACATTTGTGTATTGTTGAAGATAATAAACTATTTTAATCTTTTTAAAACTTAATTATCATTTAATTGAGTAATATAAATAAATTTTGATTCCATACGACTGACGCCATCTAGTAAGGGATTTTAGAAAAAGCTGTTTTTAAGTTTAATTCATTATTATAATATCAGTAAAGACTAAATCTAATCTGTAAATTAAAAACCCAATCTGTAACCAAAACAAAAAAGGTGTTAATAAAAATGTATTACTAAAGCTATTTCATTAAATCTCTTCATTTTTAAATACTATTTATGAGAATTTGGATATTTTCTTAATTGGGGGATGAAACCGTGAAGAGAGTGAGAAAACTGCCTGCAGGAACATTTAAAATTGAGTTGTAAAGGGGGGGGGTAGTATATAATATTTTTCTATTTTTAATAACAGTTTTGAATAAATTCTTTTCACAGATATAGTTGAAGATCTTTGTAAATATGGAAATGAGACAATAATTTATGAAACACCCAAAGAAGGAGCTGGCACTTTGAAAGCTACTTCCCAGCCTCCCTACAAACCTGATAAAAACTGCACAATTATAATTAAACCACCGGCGGACCGTGGTATTGTTCTCAGTATACGTAAAATAGATATGAGAGAATGGAGGTATTTCTGCCATGATTACATAAAAGTAAGTCTCTTTTTGTTTATTTTAAAATCTTTTTCTGTGCTTTCGTACTCTTTGTATGTGTGCGAGTTTTTACATTATTGAACATGTATCGAATGAATCCAGCTATTATTGCTGAATTAAATTTTTGTGAGTCTTTTAGAATGTTGAATTTGTTGTTAAACATTAGTACCCCACGCAGTGTGATCGAACAGTACCGATTTCATATCTAAAACATCCGTTATATTTTATCTTGATAAAGATACCAGACACCCTGGATTAGCCAGGACAATCCTGAATTTCGACTCTTTGTTAGAGACTGAAAATTGTGTCACGATCTTCTAGAATTTCATTTTTAAAATTAAATTTCAAATTAAAGAAAGGTTAATCATATTTACTTTTTAAAAGTTAAATTTAGAAAAGTAAATTCCCATGAACTTAAATTAAACGCGAATTTTTCATTTCAACTTTTACTATACATTTAAAGAGATCAGACGTCCAAGATCAGCTGATTTTAATTTGGCTCAGATTAAAAAAAAAGGTTCTGAATTTGAATTAGTTGTATTAGATTGTTCTGTTTTTATTTTTCAGTAAATAGTTCATATTAAAAAAAGAATATTTAGTGAAATTCTAATTTGCTAAATTTAGGTTCTGAAGAATTATTCTCAATTTTTACTATACATATAATAAGGTCACTTTAATATGACATACTTGGCTGATTAATCAGTTGGAAAGAAAAATAGTAAAATATATATCGTCATAATTTTCCATCTCTGCATGAAAGTTTTTTTTAATTTTATAATAATTAATTATTTTATTTTCTTCTGATATTTTTTTAATATTGAACAATACTCTCTTTCCTTCCTATTAATCGGCCTCTTAGCTTCAGCATTTGATTCCAGAATGTCTCAGATTGAAGTTCAGAAAATCTAATTACCTTATATTTTTTCAATAAAATATTAATTCATTATTTTTCTTTTTCTGCCAGCTTATAAGCGTATGGACCATTTTTCTCCACTTACAATGGATGTTTTGGGATTACGACAAAGTTACGAAACAAACATTTTGAAAGACTAAACATTATCGCGTTGCGTAGTGTTTCTCAGTGCAAATAAAAGCAAGAGTATTTGCACCTGCCATGACTTTTCTATCATTTTCATGTACAGATGATAACAGAGAAAAACAAGTTGAGAGCTGAATCTGAGATGGTTAGGACAATTAATATACTTTATGTAGGTTTCCCCAAAAGCTGAGCAATTGAAAGAGCGCAATCTTTCACTTTAAAAAATATTTTTTAAAAATCTAAAAAGATGGTATTTTATTATTTACTATTTATTTAAAAATATTCCTAACAAAACCTAGTGGTAAAAGACAAAATCTAGTGGATGGCCTGTGACTAAGTAGACGAGATAATAGCTTGAAATGTTCAATATTAGTGCTTATTAAATACAAACCAAATACATTTAACAAATATTAATGATGATAATTTATTTTTAATGAATTCAATAAGACTTTGATTATAATGATATTTAAAAATTTAACTCTCCTTATTTTATTTTTAACAGATATATCATTCAGACCGTTACACTTCTCCAAAAGTAGTCTGTCACTTTCAGTTTGATTTAAAGGAGAAAGATAGCTTTTATACCAAAGGACCCATGACAATTATTTATCACGTAGGCCCGGCTTTATTTCCTGCTTTCACTTTTGAAGAAGGATTTACTTTGACTTACACAGTCGTTTCAGAAGGTAAGAATACGTTTTGTTTTTACAGTATCTCATTCTTCAGAACTAAAGCCTTACTTTCAACCATTACCAATTCTTTAATTGCTTTTTTTTAAATTCTGCTTTTAGTCACTGTCAGATTGAAAATAACTCGTAAGCTCGAATTTTATATGTCTCATTAATGACTAAAACAAACCAAGATAGAGAATTTGAAGCAGAAACAGTTTTAAGATATTTTTAAATCGTATTAAAATCACTAATAATGAAATAATCTGAAATTGTGAATTAAAGAGGCATTATACATGCATAATGGCATCAACTCATTATTGTAAGAAATAAATTCATTCACCATCTAACCTGATCTTACACTGTGCTGTGCTGCTCTATGCACAAGCAATAAGTTTAAATAAAAGATTAGTAGTGGATTTCAAATTTAAGCTGGTGTAGTGCATTTGGTTATTACATGATCAGAAATTTCTCTATTTGATAAGTCAAGATTGATGAATCAAAACTCGTTGACTTTCAATTTATGCGGTATTATTTTTACTTTACACAGCCAGATATTTTTATTTTTCAACTACATGTGTATAAATCTGTATAACTGAGTATAATAAGGAAAAATCATTATATTAAACTTTCTATAAAAATAAGTTAAGGTTTTAATACTTTAATAGAATTTTTCAATAAACTTACCCACTTCAAGCAATAAGGAATTGAATGAATCATTTTATTAATTAATTATAAAGCATTCAAAACTAATTCCAAAATGTAAATGATGCAAATATGAGTCATTAAATAATATAGGGCTTACTGATCAAGGGTAAGTAATTATTTTTAGACCTATATTTTAAAATGATTGAAATCAGAGTTTCTTATTCTTTTACAACAACTTTTGGTTTTTTTGCGACCTTGTTCCTGTTCGAAATTAATAAAATTATTGAACCTCAGTTAAAGATAATTTAAAGGAAAATAAACTTAATAGTTATTCAGACCATAACTCATAATGTTTTGACATAATTGATAAATATTATATCTAAAAATGTAATAATGAATAAATTGAATATTTTTTCTTTATATTGTTAAGACTTCTTTCATTTGTGATTTAAAAGCAATGGATAAATATAGTATCTTTTGGCTTTGTGCTATTAACGTGAATATTATCATGAATAAATAAATAAAATAATTATTTCTGTAAACTGTGATCTTGGCCTTTGAGTTCGCTAATATTTATCTAAACGATATTTTCTGTGCTTTCATATGTTTAACAGATTTAGAAAGATAATAATTATTCAAATAATGCTTTTGAATTATTGGTTCTGGTATCAAAAATAAGATCTTTTTTTCAAATTAAGTTAAGATTAAAAAGGAACTAAAAGACCAAGTTTCATCTAGCACTGTTACGATTTCGGATTGAAATTCCTCAAAATATCGTTTGAGGTTTATTTTAAACTAGTCGCCTTTGGCGACCAGCCGGTTCGACAATCTTAATTATCATTTAAATTTTAATAATTAAATATTTTACGCAATTCCAACTTTAATAGATTCTTCATCAAAATATTTTAAAACTTCAAATTTTGATAGTTATGCAATTCACTCATAATATTATAAAGGCCTTCAGTCGTAACGTAATATGTATCTCTCTAATTTTCTGTTACCTCTCGTAGAATTTATGCTTTAAATTAAAGTGGAAAGAATTAACCTGCAATTAATATATTAATATGTTTTACTGAAACAAAGCATTTTTTTTAATAATATGATTACTGATAACAGAGTCACTGAGCGTTTAAACTTTATGGGCACTAAAGAATATCTTTCTTAATTTATGTAATATCTCAAGAATTTGTTCAACAACATTTTCTCAGATTCATCATGAACAGATCGATTAATTAACAATGTTTAATTTTAAATGCATCAAACACTAAGAAAATAAAATGAATCCTTTAAAATAATCGGTCGAAAACAGGTTTAAAAAAAACTACTTAAAAAACGATGTACTTAAAACTATAAGCATATGCAAAAAATATATATAACTAACATAAATACAATTTAATTACAAAAGCATGCAACTAACCTAAAAATAATTTAAATCATTGAAGGTTAAGAAACTACACAGGTTAAAGAAACTACTTAAAAAACGACGTCTTAAAACTATAAGTATATACAAAAATATATAACTAACATAATTACAATTTAATTACAAAAGCATGCAACTAACCTAAAAATAATTTAAATCGTCCGTTGATAATGGTTGTCATGTCAACAATCAGAACACAATGTGCATGCGTGAATTTTCAACGCCAGTTACGGTAATGCAAATGCATGAATTTTTCTACGCCAGTTGGGGTAACGCTATGCAGATTAGACATTTTTAATTTCCTTTATTCTGTGTTATTTTAATTCAAAAGTACTTCAGAATGAATCTTAAAGATGGATTAATTAACAATGTTTAATTTTAAATGCATAAAACATTAAGAAAATAAACAGAATCCTTTGAAATAATCGGCCGAAAAATGTTAACCCTGGCTTCATTACTGTTGGGAAGAAAAAAAAAGAAAAAAAACTGAAGCCTTGCTCATTTGGCGGTGGGGAAAATGGAAGATATTTTTGGCGGGAAAGTTAGTTTTTAATTAATAATTAAAATTCAAATTAAAAATTCAAAAAAAGGGACCGCAGGTGCACATTCCCGACCTCTAAGGTAGACATGTACCAAATTTGATAGCTGTAGGTCAAATGACCTGGCCTGTAGAGCGCCAGCACACACACACACATTGAGCTTTATTTATAAGTATAGATATAGATTGATTATGTACGGATATTGTTTGTATAAATAAAGGCAGTACAGAAGAGCAGATGTCACCAGCTTCAATTTTTGTTCCCCATTTGTGTGTCATCTGCTCAAACTAATGCATATTCTTTGTTGTTTTCAGAAGTGTAGTTTTTGTCTTATTAAAACTTAAAAATCTTGCGTAGAAATTATTAAGAAGCAAAATTGTATCAGCTGACATATTCCTGCAGAAAACGCCTACTACTGATGGATGAATTACGCAAATCAAATGTTAACACTCATTCAAGTTAGAAATCCTTTTGAGATAGACCTGTAGAATTGTGGATTTGAAATTATAAAAGAAATTTTCAATCTTAATAAAACAAAAATTCCACCAAATTTATTTTTCTGTTAGTGGTGATATCATGCAAGTCGAAGTGGTAATTAAGTAGTATTCAGATATTTCATTTGCTTAACCCAAATTGTTTCACTTCTAAATGATTTGCATTGTGTTTTTTCCAACGATTCATTTGCCATTATTTTAAATTTAGATTTACAAGATTGTATGAAAACGGATACATTTAGATGTGCGAATGGTAAATGCATTCCTGATGATCTGACTTGTGATGGTAGAAACAACTGCGGCGATAGAAGTGATGAATCTCATGCAGTCTGCGGTATGGAAAATTAATTCTTATAAAATATTTTCTTGTCTGTGTTTTAATCTAAAACCTCGGTACCTTAACCTATTCACTCGTTGTACTTTTTTACTTAAGTACGCAGCAACGAGACTTTAAAAAAATACTTATTCTAAATATTTTGTTTAAAATACTTGCTTATCATTATTCTTCTTCACAATATCATCCGAGACTGGCTCAAATGGAGGATATCACTAAGTTTGGAAATTGGACCTTGATGATGTTCTTTTTCTTAATCCACTTTTCATAATTACGAACTCCTTTGTTAATGGTTATCATGTAATATTGAAACGAGCTTTTGATCGACCTAATAAAATCGTCTGTCTATCAAAAGGTGGAAAAATCTCAACCGCTCGTTCATCATCGGGATTCTTTGAGTCACGAGACTGTTCACTACCACAATAATTCACAAAAAAGCAAATTTTGCAGTTTCTAATTCTATTTTCAAGACAAGTTATGCTTGATTCTAAGTGATTACTGTATTTTTTAGATTGATTTCTGATTTTGAAGAAAGTCAAAAAATAATGGAGACAGACATAATAATTTGAAGCAATGATCAGACAACTGTTTTGATAAATTGGCTAAAGTCTTCCTTTTTAAATTCAAGGCCAAAACTATTGTTACATGTTTCATGAAATTGTTTTCTAATTTCGCATCTGTAAATTTTTGTCTATTTTAAATTTAAATTAAAAATGTAAGAATACAGAAGGCAAAGGAACAATCTGAGAATTAATTAGTTAAAAAATTCAGGTAGATTAGTTAAAAAAATCGAACGAATAATCATAAAATCTTTTTTGCCTGATTATTTGAGATTGCCATTAGAAAGAGTATGGTTTATTTCATATTGTTTTCTATTTTTACATTACATACAGTGAGTATCTTAGCTGCGTATCACAGAGAAAATTAAAGTTAACATTTTACTTATTAAAGGGTCCGAATCCTCAGTATTGTAACACATTTCGAGAAGATATTTCTTTTCTTATTAGAATTAAATTATATAATATTCTCTCTTAATAAGCTATTGTCTTCTTTAGATTCAAATCCATTGGGATATTTACAGAAAATGGATACTATCTACATAGTAACCTTGAGTGTCCTCGTTGTATGCATTATCATTAGTAGTGTTGTTTTGGTGTCTCGAAGAAGAGGAAGAAGACTTGTAGACACAGATTCTGTGAGTGATCAAGACGAACCAACCTCTAGATTAGCACCTTTCCAAGCTGTGCATCCCGCCGGATACTTCATATGCCAGAATCCTGCAGGTCCAAATTCTCTTTATCCTCAGCATTCCAAAGTTGTGCAGTTGGAAGGAGGATTTACAAATCCATGTTATCCACATGGAGTACCTCAACCTCCACCACCTTATAGTCAGTGAAAGAAAACATTGAAATGTGCGTTTTCTTTACAATGTAAAAAAATATGTTCATTCATTGAGAAATTGAAGAAGGTCAAGAAATGGAAAAGAAATTGATTGTTAGTATTAAGTCTTTTTTTTAAGGAAATTCATGAATTCGCTACTTAGTGTATATTAAAAAAATACTTCGTTTCCATTACTGTAATGGGAAAGTTTTGTTTTTGTTTAAGTAAAGAAATAAATTTGTATAAATTTGGATAGACAGTAGATGCATCTAAAATGGGTAGAAAGGAATAGGAATATTTAACATCCAAACAAGTTATATAAGGTTTAATAATGATTAAAACATCTGATGGTCTAAGAATTTGTAGAATGGTGTTTATTTATTCAATTTTTTCTCACACAAGTAGTGAAAAAATATTCATTAGCAATACTTTTAAACATGTTTCATAATTTGCATGTATTGATATCACTATATCACATTCACAATTAAGTCGGAAATTAGGCTTCTATATTTACAGGTAGTAGCGATTTCTTACATTTTTGAACGTGTACAGGTGCAAATACAGTTATCGCAGCAACTCCATTATAAGTAATAAATCATATACTTGCGGTTATGGTCTCTTCTACTCAAAATTAATTATTTTTTCAATTTTGATCAATTGTTGTTACTTCACGGCAAAGTACTAATATGATGATTTGAAAAGAAGATAGCAAATGAGCACATTATCTTAATCCATTCGAGATCAGGGTCGCAGAAATTATATAATATATGTCACAATAGACGTTTTATTATTTAAATATGATACCGATTATCAATGAAATGAATTAAATTTAAAAGAAAAAAAGTAAATATTTTCTAGAAATTTTGAAGAGTTACATAAAAAAAAAAAAACTCGAATGTTTTCTTCTATATTTTAGAACGTTTTAAAAAAATTGCATCGTATTCTTTTCCTACAAGTATTTTTTCGAAATAAAAGTTGCCCCAGTTATACAAAAATTAAAAATGCTATAATTTTAATAGCCCATTTATATGCGACACGATTTTATACAAACAATTATCATAAACTGATAATGAATACCTATTACATATTTGTAACTTCGAGCTCAGGTAAGAAAATTATTAAATATTTGTTATACGGCATCGAAAGGGTTAAGCGATTCTTTTATTTTCCGCTTTAAAAGGTATTTCAAATTGCCACTTTGAAGGTGGAAAATTGAAAAATTGATCCATCAGAAATTATAGTAGAACAAATTATAAAAGAGAGATAATATCTTATTCAGTGTTAATTTCTTTGCTTGGTGAACATTACTGATTATGCTGAATAATACTGATTAGAATTGTATCATCCGCTACTTTTGTGAATTTTTTCATTTTATTATAACTGTTGCCAGAAGCTAGGAGGAATGTAGATTCTTTAAATAGTAAATAATAAGCTAAAAAGGTTCTCAACATTCTCTTATTCTCAAATCTTTTTTAAATAAACTATTTTTAAATCTATAGATTCGTCGTTTATTATTTTATATAAGTTATAAATCGTAAGAAAACGAAAGATGGATTAAAATCATATATAAATACATAATTTAAGATATAAATTCCTATTCATCAAAAACTATGAGATGCTGAACATACATGCATTAATTAGAACATACCCACAATGATTTTTGTTTATATTAAGATTTAGAGACTTCTCACAAAGAAGTAAATAACTGACACTCGTCAAATATGTTGGTTTTTATCATCAGAATGTGAACCTATTATAATTATCAAATTTAGGAAAAAATAATTCGTACTCCTACAATGGATACATAAAAGGCTCAAAATTTTTGATACTGGAAGCTGTAGGTTCTGAACTGAAACTAATTTAAAATTCAAAAAATATTTGGACATATTTAAGCACATCAATATCCTGTAAGTTCTTATATAGATAGAAGTAACAATAATTGGAAATTAAATATGGTATGCGTTGTATCAAAAATAAAAATGCTGGGAAATTGAAGACAAAAGTTATTTTAGCTCGCAGCGAACTCTTTACACTCCTTTTTTGAACTATTCAGAGAACTAGAAATAACTTTTATGACATTATAAAGCATTATTTTTTGTCACTTTAACGTGAAAAAAGGAGTTTAAGTTTTTATTTATATATTTATTTTGGCGTTTACATCATGTACCACTTTTAATCCAATAGTTTCAAAGACAATATGAAATTAATTAGGAAGCTAAGCGACAAAGAGTTAAATTTTTGCTATTTCAAAGTCTTGATCATAAAGTTATATTTAACAAATAACTGTAATGTAATAAAATGGAAAGAAAACCTTCTGATCCGTATTAATACATATAAACAATATTAAAATTTGGTGAGAAAAAAACATGCACCATTTTATAAATCAATACATTTGAAAGATTTGATTTTTGTAAAATGTTTAGAAAATTAACATAAAATCTACACGAATTTAAAAGGAGCATCTACATATTTTTTCCTTCTCAAAATTATTCAAGTTATTTTCAGTATCACTTTTCTTGTTAAAAGGTTAAAGGATTTAAAAAAATAATCATTGTTTATAAAAATTTATTGACAGTTGACTAATATTACGATAACGATAACCTGGATGCAGACATATTGCTAGCGGAATCGTTTGAGATTACTTCGTTTTAGAAATTTTTTGTTCTTATTTATTACTCGGAATAAAATGCCTGAACACAAATTTTAGCTATCTAGCTATCTATATAATTATTAGCTATCTAGCTATCTGCCCAATTTCTGTTGCTACTTTTATTTTCTTATCATTCTCCTGACTAAGATTTTAATATTTACACCATACTAAAATGTCTATACAGAGTATCTTGAAATATCTTTTACGAAATTTATGTGTACGTCAGGCATACAGAAACAAGCCATTTTTGAAATACAATATATCAAAAATACAAACGATGAGCTTTATAGGGGCTCTTTGTTAAAGAATTAAAGAAAAATATACATCATATAAAATATAAGAGGTGTTCGGATGAAAAGGTACGAAACGACACTGTGGGTATAAATGAAGACTTTATTCAAAGTGTATACAATAGGTCTGAGCACAACAATCCCATTGATTAACGAGCCGAAGGATTCCTTGTTCCCAGAATTCCTGTGGCTGTGATGAGACCCAATCTTTCACAGCGTCCTTGAGTGTGCCGTTTGAGTTGAAGCGTTTCCCTTTCAGATGTTATTCATTGGACCAAATACATAAAAATCGCAGGGTGACATGTAAGGTGGACGGTTGAGCTGCTCCCACTTGAAATTGGCCAGTTGCGCGTATGTGACCCTGTAGACGTGTGGATGCGCGTTATCATGGAACAGAACCACACCAACGGTTACGTTGTTACGACGTTTCGTACTTTTTAATTTGACCACCCTTGTATGCAACAATCAGGTGCGTGAATAATAACAAGTGAAACGAGTATCGTTTCAGAAATCAATTTCTTTGAACGCTCATTTTAAATGCACCAAAGATTTTTTATTTATACTGTCTCCTATTTTCCATTATTGTATTTATCATCCTTCTTATGAGTTGTAACGCTCATGCAACTGGTTTGTTGTAAATTTACATTCCATTAAATTTGTGGTTTATATTTTATCTGGTATATCATTTTCTTTTCGTTAATTCATTATCGAAAAACCAATTTTCCTTTCCGTTTCTGAATCCTTGTTCTATTGCAAAAAATGACTTGTTTTTGCTTGCTGACCTATATTTAAGTTAGTAAACGACCTTTCGGAACATCAAATTATTTTACTTTTACATCGCTCTTTTTATTCCTTTCAGTCTTGCTGGTGCGTGTTATATGTCAAGGCAATAGCTTATGGAAAGGGGGGAATTAATCAGCCTTTGGATTTTTTCCCTGTGAATTTAGATTTATGTATCTAGCTAGAGTAAGTCAAAATGAATTCTCCAATTTCTTAGGTACACTATGTAAAAGGAAATGGAAGTTTTCATTAAAAATATACATACAGAGGTAATATGAGCAATTTTTTAATGTACTCCTCACAAATGTTCGATAGCCGTTTCTTTTATGATCTAACAACCATGGCTGATTTGAAAGCCCGTATCACAGCTGTTATTGTCACCATCGATACAGGCATGCTGAGCAAAATTTGGCAAGAATTACATTTCAGACAATGTATGTCGTATAAAAAAAGGAGCACATATCGAACAATTGTGAGGATTACATTCAAAAATGGCTTATATTACCTCTGTATGCATATTTTTAATGAATTCGTTCATTTCATTTTACATAGTGTACCTAAGAAACTGGGGCATTCATTTTGGTTTACCCCGTATTTAAAAAGTCATATTTTTATTCCCACAATCTGGTTTCATCAACTCTATTATCGCATGATAGATATCGCAGTGTAGTTAAACAAATTTATTTAGTTTGTTATTGGCGAGTATAACTGTTCAATATTTTTTCACTGTTATATTTATCAAACACGTTTTACAGTTTCCTAAATCATTACTGTACTTGGAAGTCTTTTAGGAGCACTCAAAACCATGGCGAATATTGAAATCTGTATAATGAGATTTGACTAGCATTTTCTCCAATCTTGCACTGGTGTGTTGTGGTGTGGAGAGGGGGGTGCCAGCTCAGGTGTCGTCCTCGTCATCTGACCGCGGTTCAAAATTACGAGGTCCGTCCCAAAATAGCCCAAGTGTTGCTTCAAACGGGACGTTAATATAACTAAACCAAACTAAACTAAACCAATCTTACACTACTTTTAGGGATTACTCTTCGAGAATTTAAAACCTTGGCTAATATTCAAATATAAACAGTGAGATTCTACTATGAAGGTTGAAAGCTTTTCTCTCAGTCCTGTACTACTTTAAGGAATTGCTCTTGAATATAGAAAGTCACACAGGCGGTTTCACGATTTCTAATTCAACTAACAATATCCATAATAACTAATAATAAAACACACACACACACACACACACACACACACACACACACACACACACACACACACACACCCACACCTGTTGATGATAACGAGACAATTCGATCATGTAGTGCCAGTTTATTAGTCAGGAAAACTAAAGTTGCAGTATATTACGAAATTTTTTTTTACAATTGTTGATTATCTGCCCATTTTTTACAAAATGAGTTAGTTTGACTCACGAATTAAATTAAAATTTTACTAAAAAATTATTTTTTCCAATTTCAATAAATCATTTATCATGAAAAGCTTTAATTTAAAATATATTATTCTAGTAGTATTCAGCTATAATAATCGAAATGACAAATTTTTCATGCAACTAATTAAATAAATGGGCAAAATAACCGTAAAAGCTTTGCATCAGTTGTTTATAAGACTCTTAAACGAATTTTCTTTATACAAAACACAAATTTCATACATTTGAAACAACTAATAAAATCATTTAATAAGTAAATATGATCATAAAGTTTATATAACATATTCTAAAACTCGAAATTAAAGAATGGGCAATGGGATGGGTTTATATATGTATGTAAATATATTTTAGCAGATGCGTGGCCGAAAATAAGAGACTGAAATTTTAATTTCGATTTATTTTGCCAAGGGAGTCATAATTTGTACAAGATCAAATTGACGTCTGTTTACATCGCGATATAAGTGACAGAAATTATATAATATAATATATAATACAGAATATAAAAATAAGTAACAGACCCTTCAGTGATATTTTTGCGAGATTTCGATAGAGATTTCTTTGACACTTGTAGACTTAGGAAAGAGATCTTAAATATCTTGAAGAGAATCTCGTAACCATTAGGGTCTTTTATCCCTTCTCTCGGAACCTGAGAAAAGGCTAAAGTCACCAGTTTTGTAGAGTGCATGTTAAAAACAATTAAATAAAAAGTGGGAATTGCATAAAAAAAATAAAAGAACATTTTAGAATGAAATTAGTATGAGCTAAATTAAGATAAAGATTAGGAAATTAATTAAGTTTTAAATTGGATTTAAAAATATCGTTACATGTATATATTTCATTATGTAACTAAAAACTAATGTTTTTTTTAAATATTTTTTAAAATTTTCTGTATAAACAACAATAAAATTTTGAATGAGTCGAATTGACTCCTCCATAAATCTAGTGTTAATTAATTAGGTTGGTTTTTTTATTCTAGAAATTTTTTCTTCAAGGAATTTATTTTTTATTTCTAGGAAATATTGGGGAAACAAGATATACTCATTTAATTTCTGCAACAGCATAGATCATATAATTTTTATAGGGCTTTTAAATTATCTGAATCAAGTGCAATGCATGACATTAATTCAAAAATCATACTTCCTCATTCTTCTGGTTTCATGGAATCAAAATACAATCAATATCGTAATATAAAACTATATTATAGCATTTAGATAGAAACGAATAATTTTACGGATAATCGTGAGTCACTGTTTAGGTTTGGTTTGGTTTGGTTTTGTGGTGGATTTTGGCGCAAGAGCCATATCTGGCTATGCTGCGCCAACGTGAGTCACGGAGCCCAGTTATGTTCATATAAAATATCCGAAACTGAACGGCCGCGTGGCCTGGTAGTAAGGTCTCGGCTTCGGAACCGGAGTGTTTCAGGTTCGAGACCCGATTCCACCGAAGAACCGTCGTGTAAGGGGGTCTGTTGCACGTTAAATCTGTCCTGACCAAACGTCCTCCCGCTGGTGTGGTGTGGTGTGGTGTGGAGAGGGGGGTGCCAGCTCAGGTGTCGTCCTCGTCATCTGACCGCGGTTCAAAATTACGAGGTCCGTCCCAAAATAGCCCAAGTGTTGCTTCAAACGGGACGTTAATATAACTAAACTAAACCAAACCAAACCGAAGCTGAACATTACATTTGGAAACTTCCCAGAGTTGTAAATTTAAAATAAAATGTGGCTTATTAAATATTTATTCTAAAAAAATGTAATGACAATAATAAGGAAACAACAACAACAAATAATTTATAATAAAAATAAAACAAAAAATGACGTTCATATTTTCCGTTGTCAAAAAATTATTTTCAAAAGTTAATTGTGTGCAAATGTAAGCGATTGTTTTGAGGTTCAAGCATTTATTCAAGTTTCTCATCTACATAGGGCATTCCAGTCTACCATGCTTCTAACTTCCGTAGGACTTGGAATTGTTGTATTGTTATTGCCATTAGTGAATTCATAGCTTTATTAACCCTCTACCTATAACATCCCTGGATAGCAGGAACACTCATCATAATAACGATTATTCCGAAAAACGTTTTTTTTTTTTCCCTCCATTGGTTGAGAAATTGTTCTGTTCAGTACACGAGATTGAATAAAATTCATTTAATCGTTTATATTAAAGATAGAAATATGTATTATAAGGGCCAAATTTTTTTTACCATCTGACTATGCATGTCTTATTTAACATTTATAATTCGGTTAGATGGTTAGGTACGATTTTGGTTATCAGATGAGGGTTGTAAAATGAATTTTGAGGTCGCAAAAACTTTGAGAGAGCTAGTTCATCGCCACGCATAGAATGGAACATTCTATTTAAGATCGACAAAATTGAGCATGGAATTCTTGGATATTCACTAATAAAGAGCTTTGAAAAATTTAATAAGATTTTCAGTTAATTAAAAATTTATTGAGATGTTAACGTTTCTTTCTCAATAATTTGGGAGAGTAATATAGAAAAGAAAAAAAAACATTTTTACTAAGGGATATCAATAAGTAACATACATAATTTTGAATACAATAATTAAAAAAGCGCCATGAATAAGAATGTGAAACAGAAACGTGAATACTACCATTTTATTATTTTTTGACATTACTTCCATTTGAATTGAGGCATTTGTCCTGTTGCTGAATTAGTTTGAAAATCCATTCTCAGAGAACATCATCGGGAGGTTTGAAGTCGGCGTCAGAGTCAAACTTCTGACCACAAAAGAACTCCTTCATGGTTCCAAGCAGATGAAAATCTGAGAGTGCCACGTCCGGGTTGTATACAGTATGCCCCACAACTTTCCATCTGAATCTTCCAGTTCGTGCAAAACTACAATGTTGTTTAAATTGATTTCAACAGCTTTTGCATCAATGATTGATTTGCACTCTAGAACAATGATACGCATATCTACAGTTCAGTAGATTCAACAAGGGAAAAAAGTGTTACAGCAAAATAATTTTTCTGAGGAAATGAAAAATAAAAAATATTGCTCTACGAAGAATATGCAAAAATGTCTAAAATGTTGCATGCTTTAAATTTAAGAATTAAAAATTAAGGAAATTATTTATTTAGTTATAATATATTCATGGGAATCCGATAAATTATTTCAAAGTTTAAGGAAAGTTTGACTCTTTTTTTTTACCCTCTAATCGAAATATCCTTTTAACACCAAGTTATTGAACACATTGCGAGCGGATCACCAGCTTAAGTTGAATACATATATTCTAGAAAGCATGTTTTCCCTAATAGATGGAGGCGCAAAGCACGTCTCCAGCCCTCAATATTTCATCTATTCCGAATTTTCCATATATTCTTATGCTTTAAAATATAGAGATTACTTTCCTATTTTTGAGGTTGCATCCGATTTACAGTCTATCCACAATGTGTCAACTACTTAAGCGGTCGTAAGACTGATATTCCAATCAGTGAATTCAACAAGTTTATTTGGTATTCTTTCAGTTAAAAAAACAAAATTCAAAACAATACAAATAACTGCTCCTCATCGACATTTTATTTTAACGGGTTTATATAATTAATTTAAAAACAAATTGTTATTTTCGAAACAAATATTCGTAAACAAAGAATCAAGACCTCAGCTGAGGATGTGGTGAATTTGATACTCACAATACTTTGAAAATTCTTCACAAGGTCACTTATCAATAAATTTAATTAACTAGAGTATGCAAAGATCCCTCGAATCTTAATTAACTAGAGTATGCAAAGATCCCTCGAATCTGAAATTCAGAAATTCCCTAGAAAATTTCACGAAACATATTTCATTAAAATTTGACTATTATTTTGGATGTGCAATAGCTGTATTTTTCATGCATGAATTATGACTGATGTGAAGTATTATATTGATGATATGAAGTGTACTAATTTAAATAATGTAACCTCCTTAAATATTTGATTATCTCGACCGAAAAGATTTCCTTTAATTTATCAGAAGGAATTTTATGCA
Source organism: Argiope aurantia (assembly GCA_026543865.1). Classification (NCBI taxonomy): domain Eukaryota; kingdom Metazoa; phylum Arthropoda; class Arachnida; order Araneae; family Araneidae; genus Argiope; species Argiope aurantia. The sequence continues at coordinate 472,399 of JAPMOR010119363.1, read as the reverse complement.
TTTTATTAAATGTTACTAATTAGAAATGGGTCATGGCTGGATTGTTTAAAAAATATATAAAAAATGAATTAAATAATTTCAATGATTATTTAGCCTTTTAATTGGATTTAATCAAAATCAAAAATGTAAGTTCCATTTTTAATTTAACTTTTAAGTTATTAGAGGTATTCTGATATTAACATCGGCCAGAATTTGTAGTCATATGCAGTACCATACATACGTCACGATTATATTTGGTTATGCAGCTGAAGTTCAAGAATTCCAACTCCACTGATGATAGAGAAGTTGACGTAATAATAGATGATGAGAAATTACGATGATGCGAAAAAATATATAGAATACGTAATTTCGTTATCTTGGTTGATTCCCTTTTCACAGCCGGAGCCGAAAATACTCCCCCACAACTCAATATTTTAATCTTCAATATTATAATCATCTGAAGAAACAGAAATGTACAAGTTCTCTAATCTGTTCGATGGTGAAACAATTTAATGACAACTCGAATTTGTTGACTTTATGAGAAGCTCTGTTGTTGAAGACGTATTGTGTTTTTGGCACCCTTGACATCAGTTTCGCCTCGTGTCTATCTCTGAAGAGACTGATCCCTCTTTAATCACAAGCGAAAAGTCAACAAAAGTTTACGCCAGAGGTACAGCAAACTGGGTCTTATCACCTATAGAAGTCCAGAGGTCGAAACAGTGGCGAGATGTTTCACGCTCTCTTAGAGCTTCTATTCTTTTTGACCAACCAACACTGATATCTCTTTCTTAAGATTGATTTGTAACGTCTCGACTTGTGTTCAAGTTAAGGAAATACTTTATAGACTGTTATTAAGATGATAATCAAGTCATCGCAACTGGTGTTACCTGTTGTTTTCCTGGGAATTTTCGGAGTACAATTCGCCGTTGCCTATCGTAAATGTAAGCATTAACTATTAATTTTAACAGATGTTGTTACGTTTTTGAGTTCATTTAAATTGTTTGTATTATGTTATATTAATCTCTTTGTGTTCAATAACGCACCAGATTTGTGCATCGAATTATAAACTAAAATAATTGATATTTAAGTTATGAATTCAAAATAGCTATTAATTTAAAAGACAAAAAACATTTGGATTAATTTAAGTATCCTAGGTTATCTTTTCATTCTTTCACGGATGGAAATTACAATGACTCAAGTAGGACATCCAGTTAAGAAGTTAAAAGAACTAGTAGGTCGAGAGGTTAAAAATCATTATTCAATATTTTAGTTCAGTATATTGCGAAGTATTTTATTATAGTAAATATGATTATGAATTTTTAGTTGTATTGTTGTCATCAAACAACCTCATATTCTATGATTGTTTTTCTTTTTCATCATCTGTTCTAGTTCGTACCATACATTGGATCATCATTTATATGACATATAATTTATTATTTACTATGGTATCATCAGTTGATGTTATCCTTTAATATAACTGTTAATAACTATCAACTCCTTATTTGAATCATTTTTGGATCTTTTTTCCAACTGACCTTGAACCTTAATAGTACTTTCAAAAGCAATTACAGAACAATGGCAATCCACGCCAAATGCTATCAAGTTTTTTTTGTTAGTGTTAATCGTTCAGCACTACCTGGAATTAATGTTTATTTTCAGAAATTTAAAAATCGTGCGAGTATTTTCTAGGTGCATAATAAATACATTCTCATTTAGTTGCTTTTAATGCAAAATATTTTGGCAGCTCTTAAGAATAACCGAGTGCAGCTATGGAGTAGGGTATTAAAAGAATTATAATCAACAGGGTAAATCTGAAGTACACTGTTTTTGCAAATCAGTGCATAAAGGATTCTAATTCTTCATTCTGTCAAGAAATAATTATTACATTGCAAGTAGGCAAACTGTAGTCAACGGATTGGAGATGCTTCATGGACTTATAGTATGAAGCCGAAAATTATAAAATAGTTATATATTCCTGAATGCATTACTGGATTTATTTAGATGCAGTTCATAATGGCGAATCCAAAATTCCTAAAATAGTATATTCCTGATTACATAATTGGATTTTAATATTTATCTTAACGGATTTTGCGTCGTTTACATAGCAGAACGTTTTTCCGTAGTATCTAAATTGAAGATATGACTCGGGATGTAGTAATTGCATAGAAATAAACAGCAACTTAAATCACAGTGACTTTCAAATACACACATACAAATATAAACAAACAAAGAATTTTTAGAAAGTTTTACCCTGAAAAATAAGTTAGGATTAAAACTTCCAACAAGATTTATTCTTAGGATTAATTTTTTAACAAATGCAAAGAATTAGCATGCCTTTTTGTTCAGAAGAAAAGTGAAATTATTTCTTTATGTAAGTGTCTTGGGAGTGTTAGGCTGTGAATATATTTCATGATTGCCATACTTTTTTTTATTGTCATATGTCTTTTCATTCGCTTTTTACACTCGATCTTCTCTATTTAGTGTAAGGATGCATTGATGATTTTGATTCGTAGTAAGGATGCAGAAAAAGTAACATTTAAGCAAAAGAATTATTATTTCTTGATTTTTTTTTGTTAATTGTTCTACAGCTTATTCATTATGTATTCAATTCTAACTTTAAGAATTTTTGGCTATTTTAACTATACAGCCATGTATCATGATTCAGGGTAAAATCCCCCGCTTTAATAAGCTGAATCTCATTTGAGTAAATATTTGTAAAATAGATAAAATATCCAATAAATCGTAGTTTAAAAAGTTTGAACCAATGCTGGAAACAAACTTCTATGCTTTATGTGTCCATTTTAAGTTTTTATGAGTTTAATTCGCTTAGTTTTCCTTTACAGCTTTGTATTTCTGATGTACTCATAATTCCTTTTATCAAGAGCCGTTCTTTATTCTGTGTCGCGTTTTGTGATCTTCTATTTCACCAATTCTCAAATGAAAATTTCTTGTTTGAACATGTGAGTAGTAGTTTGGTTTGTTGTAGTTTAAGGGCGCAAGAGCCATGTTTGGTTAAGCTGCGCCAACGTAATAGTTAAGATCCTTAGCAAACTGATTTTTCTCAAAAGAAATTTTATTTCCGTTTGAAAGGCCTTAAACTTAATTCAATGACTCTTTTTCTCGCGATAAAACTTTGCGTTCTTCTTCCGAAAAAATGTTTACTAAATTTATCGTAAATTAAAGTAATTCAACTAAAGACAGTTTATCAACGATTTTCACTAAAATGTTTACGGTTTTATTGATTTTATTAAACGTTTTTTTTTCATAAATATTCGGTTACTTAACAAAAAACGACTCGATGAACATTTTTTCGGATCAATTTATAAATTATTTTTAATATTTTTAGGATCTTAATATGATTCATAATTTAAAAACCGTGCTAGAGCAAGACCTTTACGTTGGTATGGACATAAAAAGTTCACACCAACAGAGCTCTTCAAAAGATGTCACAAGGAAATCAAAATCTTTTTACTTTAATCTTACTGAAATCAGGACTGATAAAAAAAAGGGGGGGTGCAGGGAAGGAGAGGGCTTTCGCGGATTCACTACTGAGTGCTTCACTCTTATGGTAACCACACAATCAGATAATTGCAGAAGAAAATAGAAAAAGACGCGTTTTTCGTGTTTTGTTATTAACCGCTTTGAGGTATAGTTCAAAGTAAATGTGGGAACTTATCTGGTTCTTATAAATGAATGAGGATGAAATATCTTATCTTTTAAGAAATATGAAGAGTCTCAGCTTCTATATCTTTTTACTGTTTTTGTGGAAAGTAGTATAGAATATTATAGAAAATTGACTAATCTAAAAAACTCTTACGTCAACGTGGGGTATGGTTTAAAGTGTGATATCTGAAGGAAGGAGGAAATTATCACGAGGAAACCACTGCTTAGAGCAGCAATATTTTTATCTTTGGGAATTGAACGACTCAAAGATTTCTAAATAATCACGAGGGCCCATTATTAAAATATATAATGGTTCTTAAAATTGAATATATATCATTCTCTCTTCATTGAAAGCGTAAGAATGTCATGTTAAATTCACGTCTAATCTGAAAGGTTGAAATAATAATAATAATAATAATAATAATAAACATGTTAGGAAACTTATAGAACTTAAAAGCATGAACATAGGATTGATTATATTTTCATTAACATAAAATGTATGTTAAAATAAATTTTTTAGTCACAAAATTGAGTTAACGGTATCTTTAACAAAAAGAAAAATAACATATACATTTTTTTTAATTTTATATCCTTTGGCTTTCTAGGCAGCTTTTAAACAGAGTGGCATTGACATGATTTTATCTTATTTCAAGGCCTATTTTTGTCCAGTTTTCGAGCAGCCTAGTTTTTAAGTATTCTTTTTTTCTAATGTTGTGTTCTGAAAACATTTTTTAAAATTTCAGTACCAAATGTTCAATAACATTGAGGTATGGGAATTGAGAGGGAGTATGCAATTGTATAATAATATCTTCGCAGTTTCGGCTGAATGTTTGGTGTCGTTGTCTAGCAGAAAAAATAGATTTTGATCCTAAATACCATAATTTTGTTAAAATTTTTTTTTATATTTAGCCTAATGTTTCATTTTATCCATCATGTCATCGATAAAAACTACCCCCCCCCCTTCTCCGTTTACAAACCTATAGGAGGACTGAACCTCACCCATACTTGACTGTTTGAATAGTGATTTGGGGAATTATTTCAGAATATGCTTCTGTCATATATACTTTTCGTTTCAGGATCCTGAGACTACCACTTTTTGACACTTCGCTAAGGGGTAGTACACATAAATATAAACAGTTATTACGCCTCCTAATTCCGCGAATAATCCTAGTTCATCTCATTGCTAGATGTAAACATCTCATTTTATCTGTCCTCTCACGCTTTTTTGACGATATAAACGAATCCTGACTCATGCGTAAAAGCGTGGAAGGTTTTGGAATCCCAAAATGAATAGTAGCTTCTACCATCACTTCTAAAAACATTAACCGTACTTTCATCACTGAATATGACGTTATTACAAAAATCTCCAGATTCGAAAATATGCTTTTCAGCAAAGAAGTTTTATTTCCACTGACTTTGGAAATGAAAGTTTTTTTTCTGGTTATTGCACCATTATAATTAGCTTTCCTGAGTATCCTTCTCATTGTTTTGTTTGAAATGGTCTTGCAAATTGCAATTAATGTCGATGAACATTCATTTTAGTTTTTTTTTTTTGGGGGGGGAGAAGGGAGTATTTGACTAGTAAAATTCCTTTCAGTCGTCGAATTGAGAATTTCTTTTTTTACCACTGTCTTTTTCTTTTTATTAATCCAAGATTTTTACATACTTGAATGATTTTTTTCGTATGCATCCATGTCTACACTGAGCATTCTTTACAATTTCTCATAAAAATTTGTCTTTTTCAGACATTCGAACTACAAATTTCTAAATATTAACACTTGAGTTGTAGAGCTTCCGAGAACTTAAAAAAAAAGTCTAATTTATCTTTGATATTAAATAATGCTAAATTACAGAGTCAAATTTGTTATACTAGTTCATTTAAGGAAATGTACTGGTGGAAAAATGGAAATTTTCATGAAGTGTGTACTCAATTTTGTGACTTTCAAACTTGTGACTTCATCATAAAATCTCAACTATTTCTTTTATCTTGAAATTTCCTTGCTTAATACAATCTTTATTGAAAATTTTGACATTTCTACAAGAATAATTTAAAAGGAGCATTATGTGGGGATCTTTTAGATGCTTTTTTTATGGGGATCATTAGGAAGAATATGAATGATGTATACTCAACTTTTGGAGTAGTTGTAAGTGAAAGCTCATTTACAAAGAATATAAAGTCTAAAAATCTTACTTCAAGTATAATGATGTGATTTAAAATATGATATCTGAAAAAATGACATTATAAAATTCTAATAGGCAAATCTGTTTAGAACAGCAAAAATTTTATTCTTGGGAACTGAAATGTTCAAAGATCTTTATAACTACTTAGTGGCCATAATTGAAGTATAAATTCTTAAAGCCCATTTAAAGAATGTATTGGAGCAAACTCAAAACCACTTCCAATACTTATTATATAACCCAAGAGAAAAGGATTTATAAAGAATAAAATAATTAAACCTTCTGACATTAGAAGCAAAAGTGGCATCGTGGGCTGGTATTGAAAAGTAAAATAAGCATGAAAACTAGGAAGAGGAATGTTTTAAATGCTTGTCTAGGTATTAATTGACATTTTAAATTTTCTTTTTTGCATTTACAGTATACCATTTGGAAACAGTTCTGTGAAAGCGGATTATTGAGAAGTTATTATTCTAGCCTGGCCTTACTCCTTGTGATTTTTGATTACGGTTATTATGATTGATCATTCAGAACAGCTAGTAAATCCCAGAAATGTCTAATAATTTAGCCACTTTTAAAACCGTGTAACAATGCTTGTCAGACTGATTTATAGACATGAAGAATGACTAATAAACAATTAAAAACATACATTTTGCAAAGTTATTGAAATAAAAAAATTGATATAAAATAAATTCTTTAACATATTAACTGCGTTAAAATGTATTAAAATGGGAGACTAAATTCACCAGCTTAAAAAAAAAAAACCATGTCTCAAATGTATAAATCCGCCAATATTCTTTTCTATAGTGATAGAGTAATTGTGATCGAATATAGTTAAAATGATTATCAATACAACAATGGCAATTTCAGTAAGATGTCCGACAGCTTTACACCGGGATGTAAATTCAACAGGGACATAATTACACCAGGAAGTAACAGGGCTGTTAAGATATTATACCTATAAGTACCGAGTAAGATGTTTGATAGCTTTAAACCGGGGCATAATTACACCGGGATGTAAATTAAACCGGGACATAATTACAACAGGACGTAACCGTGATGTTAAAATGTTACAAAAGGATATAAATTACACCTCTTTTTCTCTTGTATACGTCGAAAATTTATATATTTAATAAATTAAAATATAAGTTCTGATTGTTACGAAATCGTCTCTTTTAGATTATGTGGAAGATGAATGTACATCTCCAAACAAATTCCAAAAAGTTTACTTCAGACTTCCATCTTCTGGGCCTGATTCTGTCGGAGAATTACGTTCCAACAGGTTTGGAACTTATTCACGGATGGGGAGAAATTGCCTCCTCAAGCTAGTACCTCCAGAAGGTTATGGAGTCATCATAACAGTGCTTAGAGTCGATTTCAGGAATCATGAAGGCTGCAAAGATTATATTAAAGTAAGTGCGGTATAAATGATATAATTAAACTTCTTTCCTGTATTAAAATATTCATTGGTATGCAACATATGAGTTTTTTAAAGAGAGAGCCTCATCCAGCAAATATTTCGGAGCTGAGAAAACTTTCACTGTGCCATTTTCAGATTTTCACTTATTGACATGAGAAGAGTAGTGAAAAAAAGCTAAGTTGATAAAAATATTTCAATACAATTAGCAAGACCTTTATTGTTTAGCTGATTTTTTTTTCAGTTACTTGCAGTATGCAGGCCATCCACTCTAATCGTGGTGCAATAGCTAATTTTTAAACCGTTAATGATGGATATATATTTCCAATAGGAAGTTGTATATAAATGGTCCTAAGTAATTATATTTTATGTTGATTGAGTCAGTAAATGTATTTTTGAAAGAAATTCTGTGTCAGTAAATGTATTTTTGAAAGAAATTCTGAGTCAGTAAATGTAATTTTGAAAGGAAGTTTAAATTTTTATACATTCCCACGTCCTATTATCTGATTTAGTAATGTATTCTTGGCACATTAACAATTTAAAGAAAATTTAATTGTTCAATTAGTCTACAACCAAAATTCACAGAATTAAAGCTCTGAATTCCATTATTTTAGGCCAATCAATGACCGCCTGAAGAAACCGCAGAGTATTGATTTTGATTAGAGATCTTCCTCGAGATGGCCATTGAAATTGTCTAAAATTTTCTAGGATACTAATATCCAAAGCTTCATTACTGTATGTTATTGGACTCCCTGTATATTACTGGCGAAATCGGATAATTGTAAGATTTTAAAAGCTAAAATATTATTTGAAAACTTTTTGCTCACGAAAATATCAGAGCTAGTTGAAGAATTTAAAGCGCCCATTTTGTAACAAATCAAGATTAATACGACAATATTCTAAAATATTTCTAAATGTAAGAAATATCGTACATGTATAAAGTAAAATAAAATTTGAAATTATGTTATTACACTTTGTAAATTAAATGCATTTTTTTAACTTCCCTGTCTTCAAATGCATAAAAATACATGAATGTACAAATGCATAAAAATACATAATCCATGTTATTTCATTTTTCTGTTTTTCAATGAGCTATTGAAGAATTTTTCTTTTTAATCCTATTAAAAGTTCTTTCATTTTAACCCTTTCCGCCCCGATAGACCCATTGATATCACTATAGTAAATCTCCTTTTAGTAATAAGTAGATGCCATCAGTCACACTCATAATGCACTTACGTTTTCCTAGATGGCACCGTGATCTTTATACATAAGAATAATGAATGGATCATTCTAATTAATGAGGATGAAATGACGTTTTTAAATATGAAATATTTCTATATTGTTTTCTTTTTACTAATAAATAATAATTAGGGCTAGAGAGGATTAATAACTCTACATAATTAATGTAACAAAGTTTAAAAGAGGCTTATATTTTGAAAAAAAATCCCTTAATCTTTTATATGCAGGGGGACCTTACTTAACGAGCATTAATGTGTTCCCGAATCTTTCTTGTAATGCGAAAGAAGAATTTTTCTCGCTGAAATCCATGTAAAACAGGACAATATGTTCAATTCCGAAAGAAAATACTCAGACAAATTTATAATAATGTAATTTATTATTTATAATACATGCGTTTTTTGCAAGAAATTTGTATAAAGATATTTGTCGTAGGCTATTTTTCAAAATCTAACGAAAATGAGACAAGCATTATTGTTTAATGAATTTGTAGTGAACATAGCTACTGTCTTATTAGTGCGATGATTCAACATACGATGCTATAATTTATCATGTTTTCACCGTCCTTCTTATTTTCCTGGAAAGTTTTTGTTCTGTCGAGGCTATTATTTCCTTCTTTCCGGACCAAATCTCCTCCGAAGCTTTTTGCTGTGACACAGAAAGTACCTCAATAAACCCTTCGGTAGTTCTGGCTATATTCTTATATAAGCTCATAGATATTGTTACCATCCACCTCTAGTCCCATAATGATGGCCAGAGCCAAAATCTGGTCGATTAAGGCTCCATAGGCAGTTGTTCAAACTCCTCGGAGTCACGTTTGGCAACTTTATCTAGCCATGTAGATATACTCTTCATTCAACACAGACTGATACATGCCAATCCTCGCCACTCGTTCTGCGAAACATCGCTCTGTCAGCGATACATTTTGTTTTACACGTGACGGGAGGTGCTCGTTAAACGAGGTTTGATTTAACTTATTATCTACCTAAAGTGAAATACTGAAAATTGTTGTAAAGACATTGCTCGCCAGTGGGAATTAAAAATTTGAATCTGTATAACGTTTTGCAGTGGCCTTATTTGTGAAGTGGAAAGCCCTAAAAAAGGCTACATTGATATAAAATGGGAAAGGAAGTAGATAATATCTCTACTTGAAGCTAGCTTGAAAATGTGAATGAATTTTAAAACATGAATCTAAATTTAGAATTATTCATATCTCTGTAAATTTTGTAAATAAAAGTACGGAACATAGAGCTTGAATAGATAAATGTACGAGAAAAATATAAATAAATGATACTTTTACCTTATGGGGCCCTATAATTTCTTTTTATTCTTAATCTCCAATAGAAGTAAAAATGTTTTCTACAATTTTCTACCGTATTTGATGAAAACTCTGTAATTGAGAATATATGTCTATTGCAATATTTAGGGAAATAATTTCTTGTTTACTTTTTTTGGATGTCCTGTATGTAATGGTTTAATTTTATTGCGTGGCGTCACCTAAAATGCACTTATTCTTGCAATCTTTATTCCTGGTTTATAACTATAAAGATGCAAAAACGTGCCTGCTATCCTCTAAAAATAGGTCACTTCCATTTCATCCATGACATATCCATTAGATATTCAATCAAAGTGAAGATGAAAAAGGAGGAGATAGACTCTGTGGTTTGCAGGAACTTGGAGTCAACGGCAAGACGTATTTCTCAGATGGTGAACTCAGACTTCTGTATCACACTTCGGAAGGAGGAATGGGTTTCAGCAATGGATTCAGGCTCATATTCACGGTCACAAAGCTGGGTAAGATAATTAGAATTATTTTTGACATATGTAATAACTTATTTATTCGCGTTCTTAAAATCAATTACTTTCTAATCACTTGAATTCAAACTTCACTTTAACTTTAGAGTTGGGCACGTTTTCGTTTCCAGTGCTTCTCAGAGACTACATTCACTAAAATCAAAATTCTTACTCAGCTAAATTCTAGGTAATCCGCTTTTGATTCTATGTAATCTTTGAATTCGTTTCCAGCTGATTCTACATATATAAGTTCTGAATTCCTGCATTCCTATTCGGAGTGTATTCGGAGTGTTTATCATGGATTAACGAAGATATTTTAATATCTCATAAAAAATGGACTATTTTCTTAATAAGCATGAAATTAAATAAAGATTTGATTTCTAGTTAACTCGTCGCCTGCTTCAATTTCAGAAAATGCATTTTATATATACAACAAAGAATCAAATCATTTCGAGAGAATCTATGTCTTCATTTTAAATACCTTTTATCCAGTTAAACAAATCATAAATGTATAATAAGTTTTCAGTGTTGTAATGCTTATGAAAATTGTTTTGGCAAATCGTGATGTTTAGGCTTCCGGGTAGAAGGATGGAGTACTCAAGATCCTTTGTCCTTCAAAATATGCCATCTATGTGAACTTGGTGTAGATTAAATCCATTGTCATGTATAAGACGTTTTCAAGTTGAGATATTGCCATTGTTGTTGATGAAAATGATCTGAGCACAAATACAACGACAATTAGGGATATTAATTGGAGGTCTTTGGGAATTCTTAATTCGAAACCCAATTCCAACGAAGACTCATCATTTATGTCGACAAGGTGCATGTCAGGAACTCGAATGTTCTTCTGCTGATGTATAAAAGAAGTTTGGACGCCATAGAAGAAGTTTGGAAGTGTTGGCGCCATATGTTTCCTTTGTTATTTCACCATGGTTCAAAATTGAGATGTTAGTCTATGTACAATCTTTGTGTTACTTTAAAATGAAATGGAAATGTATGTTAATTAAGCTACGATGTGTGGATATTTTAAATTCATAATAAGCAATATATGAATTAAATTTAAAAGATTTAAGATTTGATGGTAAGCGTAGTTAAGCTACACCGACCCACTCGAAGACATATGGTTAAACTGAATGTTTATTACTCCAGGACATCAACAGATGGCAACAATGTTTGAGTTCTAAAGACCATCACCGGCGTTTGTACAACCTCTCGTGTAGGAGCATTGGAAAGTAACTCGATCTCACACCGCTATTGTAACAACAAGGATCGCGAGAAAAGATTTAATAGTATACTCGGATCAATTTACTTCTTTCAAATTTGATGGATCATGTGCCGTCCCTCTATTGCTTTCTTGGTGATATATTTTTTGCACTATATCAATCACGCATTTTTAACATCTTTTTTTAAACCCAATTTTACTGTAAAAGAAAGACTCTTGAACAATGACTCTTGACAGTCTAGAATTTAATCAGATGTGCTGTATTTGTAAACCATAAAAATCGATAATTAGTTTCAAACATTAACGAATTTATGTTGTGTTGAATAATGATTGTGAATATAAATCTGACACAGATAATAGAACGTAATTGGTTCAAAAAGGAAGGTTGCAAGTCCTTTGAGAAAAAGGATTTATTCAAGAAACCCAGAGACTGACACATTTAGTAAGATATAGGTACATATTACTTTCTCCATAGTCACCATAGTTGTTAAGCATTTATGCAATCGATAAACTAATCTATCGAAACCAGCATAGGAGAAATCAGGGTTCTGGTCGCTGAGCCACATAACGACGGTTTCCTGAACCCAGGCAATTGTTTCTAAAATAGTCACCTGCCAGGTGCGTCTTCAACGGTCCGAACAGGAAAACTCTCCTCGTCATCTGACCGTGGTTCAAAATTACGAGGTCCGTCCCAAAATAGCCCTAGTGTTGCTTTACAACGGGACGTTAATATAACTAAACTAAACTAAAACTAAAACTCTGCGTGCGAGATGCAGGGAGGGTGTTCCGATGCATTCCACTGGAAGCATTGTACCATATTACGTGTAATTGATACTTTGTGTGGTCTTGCATTGTCGTACAATAAAAGGACGTCTTTTGAGAGCAGTCCTTGTTTCCTGCTAACTACCTTATTACACTTCGCACTTCAATCATTAATCATGCAACCCGACAATGGCACCATCTCCGAACAGAAATTTCCGAGCGTTAAGCCACAAGTTTTATCTGCCAGACGCTTTCGAATACTGTTCTCTTAAGACATAGAATTTAGTTCTCAAAAAGAATTTCCGCATACATGAAAGCTTTGCTGTTTTACTTTTTGAACCATCTACATAATAACTGAAGTTGTGCTTTTGTCTTCTTTTTGCAGATACGGAGCCAAATGCATGTACAGCACCTGAGCAATTCAAGTGTGACAATAGTCGCTGCATCTGGTCTGGAGTGACATGTGACGGAATTAATAATTGTGGAGATGGCAGTGATGAGACTTCAGCTGAGCACCCTCACTGTCGTACGTACCAACAGATTTACAAGAACTTCTTATTTAGATTAGGTAAATCATTAGAACAAACATTCATCTACCGATAACAAACGTAGACTCAAGAAGTAACATACACATAAATTCGCAGTTTAAAATACAAATAAACTCACAGTTTAAATATACAAATTAACTCGCAATTTAAACTGCATTTAAATTGAAAAACTAAAATATTCCAACTATGCATAGTATGCGAAAAGTATTATTGGATTTCTTGGTTGTATATCAAAAATATGTTAAGTTTCTTTTGAATATTGCTTACGAAAAAAAGTAATTTGATTTTTCCTAAACGTATATACAAATACGAGCTATTTATTAATGGGAATCAATTATGTAAGCGTATGATATCGGATTAAGAAAATCTCGAATTTCTTGTAGTCTTCCTTTGTTGTTTTTGCCAATAAACACGAAAAAGATAAAAAGATAATATATTAAGTATGGAAGGCTGCAAAATTAGTTAATCTGCATAATAATCTATTAAACAAATTTTATGTGTCACGATAGAGAAGCATTTAATGAATTCTTATATTGAGATTTCCGATATCCAGTTTTATTTTTTGAAGAATAATGGGCAATAATTTAAGGATTAATGGTAAAAATTCTAGCGGTAGTCTTGAAATAATATTTTCTTGCTTACATCAGTTAAAAGGTGTTTAAAATAAGAACAAATTGTGTACTGAACTATTCTTATTTAACTCAATTTTTGTTAAGATTATTTCACATCCATCTTTTTTATTCCCAAACAATCCTCATGATTTTCCTTATTCTTTAAAATTCACTACTTAAACTGAATATGTATTTCTCTTTTATCAATAAAAATGATAGAAATAAGAATGTTGAATCAATTTTAGTTGAGAAAGGGCTCAAGGGCTCAAGGGCTAAATATTTGAAAATGAAAAACGAAAACTATTGCGTTTTCGAGATTGTTCTTTATCTCTCTTTTAAATATTTGGAATTCATTCTTTAGAATGAAGATTAGTAGAAAAAAATTATTTCTTTGTCAACACCAATTACATTCCGAATCAAACCGATACCAAAGAGTTAAAAACTATTCTCTTAGATTTTCATGTGAAAATAAAAATTACTGTGAAAGATAAAAATACGACAGTTCTATTATATTTAAAAGTGTTTCTCTATTCATTAACTGGTCTTAAACTTAAATGCATTCTTGCAAAGAAAAATGGATCATAATTTTTCATTTTCGATTCAGTGTCCGAATCGTAACTGTAGACTTGTGAATGCATTTTTCTAGGGCAGCAGAAGATGATGGGTCTCTCCCTGTATCGTTTCTCTCAATCTTAACTATTTTTGCCTCCTTACTCGGTGTTTCTGGGGACTGGCACGGTCGTAGTTACAACCCTGTTCATTCTCATTTAATTACTTTCCAAAATATGATCAAAGTTTTGAAATTGATATATTTTGTCTTTCACGAAAAATCTTGCCACAGTTTCAGGAAGTTCAAGTGATTTAGCCCTTTCACTACTGATCCGGCCCAACCCTTCGTTGAAATTCTACCCTGCCGGTCACTTTCTGTTTGAATCAAGGGGTGCAGGATGTAACGCGAGGACATCCTTGGTCATAACTCGTCTTACATTCTACACCTCTCATTTGGAACAGAAACCGGTCTGCCAGGATAGAATATGCACGGCCGGTTGGGCCGGAGCAGTAGTGAAAGGGTTGAAGATATAACTGAACATTTACAATAACATTGATTCAGCTTCTTAAAAAGTAATGAAAGTGGATTAAAAAAAAGGAAAAATGAAAATGTATTTAAAAGTATTTTATTAGATATGTGATTTCTTTTAACATTTTTAAAAGAAAAACAAGTAGTTCTGTCTTTTTATCTCTTCATTGTCATGCATTGCTTAATTCACTTGAAAGGAATATTGATTCTATACACAGTTCATTTACATCTGGTTGACCTCGATTTTAATTTTTTAAATTTTTTTTATCCTAGAACAAATGCTAAATCATAAAGTTGTAGAATTTTACGAAATCGTACAAAAATTTCAAAATGTTTCTAATAGATTAATAGGGGGATGTACTATATACATTTATATCTAAAATGTACCGGAGATATGCAAGAGAAAAAAAGGAACTTATATCACATATTCATTCCTCTTTTAAACTGAAATTCATGTCGGCGACACGTTTTAGTAATTATGCTCTATTTGCAAAGAGTAATAATGACTATATAAACGAATAATAAAGCTACTAGTATGCAAATTTTATGAAATATTATCTTTATATAGAATTAATATTTTCCATCCATACTACTATTGGAAGAATTCACCTGAAACGCTTTTATGGACTTATTGAAATGAATTTGTTCTTCTTTAAACATTTTCCGAAACGATTCTTCGATACAGGCATATATTATTTGTATCTGACACATTTTTGTGTCGTTTAAAAATGTACATTGATATGCAGTTTCAAAGCTCTATTTCATAATCAAGATGTTTTTCTAGATATGTATTTTTTACTTTATAAATAAATCTAAAGATTTAAATTAGATATTATTCCATATATATATGCATTTATATTATTATATTATTTATGTTTAAAATCCTTACATTTTAATGTGTTAGCTATCTTTCGATGCCTTTGATAAAACACAGCTTTAAAATTCTAGACGCATTTGCCTTTTTGCATATCATTAAGATACTATTCGCATTCCGTTTAAAACCTAGATTTTACTTTTCTTAAAATATTTCATTGTCTTCAGTAAATTCTTAATCTCTTTTAATGTAACTTTGTAGTTGAGCTGATCTTTCAATATTAATTTCAATTTCAATTCAATCTTTCAATATCGAATAGAATTATATATTTGTAGATTTAATTCCTTAAATGCTACATGTTGTGATAATGTTTTAAAGAAATAAATAAAACGTATGAACAAACTAGACAAAATAAATCAGAAACACATAACACTTAAAATGTTTTATCATTTTTATTTTATTCAAGGTTCGATGAAAATTTCAACAAAATAGAATTATTTTCCTGATTAATAAGTTAAAGCAATTCTAACATCGATTTTATCGCATCAAATAAAAATCTAAGATTTCTTGTCTCTTAAATTTATTTTACCATGAATATGATTTTAAAAATTCTTTAACAATAGACATCAGGTACCATTTAAAAATAATGGCATCATTTTCTTTTAAAAACTGATTGTAGATTTTAAGATTTTGTATAATCAATACATTTATTGTTAAATTAACACTAGTAATAAATATCTCATTATCATATTATTTAGGATCAAATAATCCAAACCCAAGTGACTCAATGAAAATCTTACAAAACAAAGCTAATGAATCCATTGATAGCTATTGAGGAGTCAGACTCGTAATATTCAAGTTGGGTTTGAAATTCCTATTACAAATCAGGCTCGTCAAGGAACAGTAAATGAGTAGAAGAAATAATTGCTTTTAAATTATGAGAATGAGATGGTTCTTTAGTAAGCTAATTGATCTCGCATATATATCGTAAATAAAACTTTTTACTTTTTTTTATAGCTGATGTAACACCTGTTGCTATCACTGCAGTTGTTCTTGGGATCACAAGCTTTATTGCTATTCTTGTCGTCATGTGTATTTGCTGCTGTCGTTCGGAATCGGATAAAGTAGCGAAACTTCCTTTGGTCGAAGATTTCCCATACAGACCCAATGCCCCATATACCCCACTTCCAGGATATACACCTCTTCCAGGCTACACATACGGCTCGATGAGTCCTATGTCTGCACCACTACAACCAGTTCATTCTCCGAATGCACAAGCATCTGCCCCGGAGAACCAAAACATCTGCCCCAGCTATACAATGCATCCTGGGATTCCGTATGTTCAACAAAAAGTTGAAATTAGATACGACAGACCTCCTCCATACAGAGCTTGAAATATCTGAATGCGATGAAGTCTTAAGAATTACAATTTTCGTAAAATATCTCTGAATCCGTGTTGAAAAATTAGTGTTACGTTGTTTGTCAGTGGCATTTAAAAACATCATTATTTTATGCTCAACGATCGTAGCTTTTTTGTATGTAAGTGAAATTATGCATATTCATGTTTATTTCTTTATGTGTGTGTCGTTTCCGCATTCACAATTTCTAAATTGATCTGTTTATAAATGTGACTGCAATATATCATTTAAAAAAACGTATTATTCCCTTTCGAACTTCCAGATTACTTAGCAATGTCTGTAAAGTGCATTAATCGGATAATCTAGTCGTTTCTAATTCTCTTCAAATGAAGAAAAATGGAATAGAAATTGCATTTGTGAAGGATAAAAATGCATTAAAGGAGTGTTTTAAAATATATAATGGTGATTTTTTTTTAAAACAGAAGATTAGTAAATGTGTATTTATATTATTTCGAGAAAATTTCATGATGAAATATTTTACAATAGGAAGTATTTTTGGATTCTACCTCAACTTCAAAGCATATTTAATCAACAATTCACTGTAAATAAATGCACATTCTCATTACCCTTTCCATGTTTCTCAATGTTTCTTTATCACTATTTCGATGTCTTTCTAAATAGTTTGCCATTTTGATATGCCTAAATACCAAATGACACTTTATCTTAGATTAGAAAATCTATAATTTCGAAAGTATAGTCCATTTCGGTTGCTTTATTATAAGATATATAATTGAAAAAGGTTAAAACAATAGTAAATAGTACCAATATAATACAGATACAGAAAGTATGTTTCCTCCTGTTTTATTTAAACCATGTGAAGGAGTTTAATTAGAGAACTTTTATGACAGAATATGCAAAATGTTTTATTCATATTATCATTTTTCTAAGAAAAAATAATGAAAATATTTAGTAATGATTCAAATTGTAAGATATCAGTCTCCTTATAGAATGAATTTTCTCTATTGATTTGATGATATATTCAGTTTTGGGAATATATGTTTTGTTCCGATTAAAAACCGCCAGCTGTTTAAAAACTTTTATAAGTTAACTTTTATGTTCTAAATTAACAGATCTTATACACAATTTTAACTTGAGGATCCAAAAGTATAATAAGTAAATACATGCATCTGACGTACAACTGAGCTTTAAAATATTTAGAGATTTTTTCCTATTGTAAACTGTTCTTTACCGAGAATAAATCAACTTTCATCAATAACACAAAAGCGTGATATCGAATTTATATATTTCTGTTGGTATTTTGTCAGCTTTAGTTTTGGTAATTTATATCAATTATTACTTTTTATGCTTATAGTTTTTAGTTACTTCTGTATTTTAACTGAACAAAATTCGTATATGTGTTTTAATTATTTCAAAATGTTACCGTTCATGAAAGAAATTTGTTAATTTTATGGAACATCATACTTGTAGTACTCTGTATTAAAATGTTAGAACTATTAAAAAAAAATCTTATTTTCCTACCACTGTCAAGTAGTGCTCTCTATTGTTATCTTTTTCTAACAGTTTTTATTGCTCTTGTAAAAATTGAATAATTTTCCTACCATGTTTCTGATTATGATTTCGGAAATAAAAGAATACTACTATAATTATTTATGAAGTTTTCAATCCGCTTATATAGCGTTATAGCCATAGAAAACACTTGAGTAGCTATAGAATATATTGTTAAGAACACTGATTTTCCTTAATCCCAAATTAAAACATTATATAGTTTTAAGATAATGCTAATAATCCAATTGATACAAAATATATTTTCATTTTTATGATGAAAACTCGAGTGAAAGGTAACAAAAATTCCATCTTATTTCCTGAATACTTTGACTGAAATAAAGATTTACGGTTGCAAATGTTTGTATTACATGGCACAATTTTTAAAAATTTCTCTCACTTCAAAACAATTATTGCTGTCGAAATAAATTATTTTGCTTCATATTGGGTATGATTCATGTTAGACAGCTTTTATTTAACAATGTTCTCTATTAAGAAAAAAACAACGCACAATACACTGAAGGGTCAAAAAAAAAATTGGTACAGATATGTATGTGTAAATAAAGGAGGTATGCAACCAATCAGCATAATATCATGTGGCCTGTAAAAGACAATAGGTGTCTGGCAAGGCTGTTAGATCGGTTTTTGTTGCTACAGTGGCAGGTTACAAAGATTTAAGTGATTTTGGACGAGGCCTTAAAGTCGACACACTAGAAATAGAACAAAGCATATTGGAGATGAGGAAATTTGAATTTTCGAGTACGACAATTTCACGAGTGTACCGTGAATATTAAATATCTGACGAAACATCAAACCTCCGACATCGGTGCTGCAGGAAAAAACTTGGAAAAAACATCAAAATCGACAGCAGAATCTTTACACTATATAGACGTGCAACACTTCCTCAAATTGCCATGGATTTCAGTGCTGTGGCATCTACAAGTATCAGTGTGAGAACTATTCAACGGACCATCATTGACCTACATTTCGAAGTCGAAAGCCCATTTGTGTACCATTTTGATTGCCCGGCATAAAACTGTAAGCTTTTTCTGCCATAGTTTCACACCGCTATTAGAGTGCTGATGACTAGAAACGCATTCTCTTGCCTGAGGAATGTGATTTCCAATTGTATTGGGTTGATGAACTTGTATGGGTATAGAGACAATCTCATGAATTTATGGACTTTACATGTCAACTGAGGGCTGTTCAATCTGGTATATCCTCTGAGATGATATGAGGTGTGTGCAGTAAGCCTGATATGGAATCCTAGATATGTCAAGAGATTAATCTGACAAGTGAGAAATACATAAACACCCAGTTCATTCACTTACTCCTATTCGTGTCCATTGTGCATTCCGACATATTTCGACAATTCCAGCTGAACAATGCGATATCCCACGTCACCGTGTGGCTCCAAGAACTCCCTTTCGACTTTAGCCACTTCAGTTAATCATCTAAATCCTAAGATATGAACATTATTGAACATAGCTGCGATACCTTACAACGTGCTAGTCTGAAGAAATTCTACCACATCGTACTTTTGTACAATTGTGGATTGCCCTGCAGAATTCGTGATGTGAATTGCTTCCAGTATACTTTCAGACGTTCATCGAATCCATGCACTTGTACTTGCTCGTGGGGGCTCTAAGCAATATTTGGTAGATGTACCAGTTTTTCTGGTTCTGTACTCTAAATCTGGCAATACTGCTTCAAAATCAACAGAAACTCCAATTGATACTGTAAGTTAGAAAAGGGATGAGAGATTAGATTTAGCAAAACAAGTAGGAAAGTTTATTCCCTGGTACCAAAATGGAAAATATATTTGTAGAAACCTGATGTAAGAGTTTACATAGACTTTTATCTACTTTTTTTAGATTTGATATAAAAGTTTCTATGATATTTGATATAAAAGCTATGATATAAAAGTTTCTTCAAGAACTTTTAGAGAAAATTTCAGCAGCTACTTAAGTATCATATCACCAGTGTGAAAAAAAATGTATTCACATCAACAAAAGTCATTTAATAGTTATATAATAATGTCTAATCAATGATATTGGTTTCCGCTACAAAAATTTGCAACCATTTAGTTCCGATCTTTGGTGAAAAGTAACTCAGTTACTAATAGCTCATAAGTAACTCATAGATTTTTTTAGTTTTAATAGATTTAAATACATAGAAAACTCAATTTACAATTTGTTCAATAAATATCAATCTTCAAAATGGCCATGTTACAACGCATCAGTAAAATTCAACAGCTTGGCGGAATTTCTAAATTTAATTACAAGATGAACACAAACGAGAGCGAAACCCTGCAAAAAATAAACAAAACATCTCAATAAATAATCAAGAATAAAATATCAGAACAATAAAAATCACAATAATCATATGATTATCGTAAATATTCTTTTTCTACTATTTGTTTCTACTATTGATGCAGGGCGCATAAAGATTCACAGTCATTGTAGAAAACAATGATTTAGTAATTAGGACATTCTTACTTTAAATAAATATAAAATAAAATCTCCTTTATTTGAATCTTTCCTAACCATCTGTTTTCGAATTGCATTAAATTATTTTAAAGGGGAATACGCCTCGTCAAGCAAATTTCCATTTTTAATTGGATAATACTTTCAACTGTTTATGTTTCAGTTAGTGAGATTATAATGCGTCATAAACTATACAGATTACAAGGATATTTGTGTGCTTTGTTTCAACGGAGAAAAGCAAGTAGGATTGTTATCAAAGAGAGACAAGTTTTTGTTCCTATTACAGAAAAATGTTTCGCTTTTAATTGAAGCATTATTACCAATTAGAAATTTACAAATGACATTTCTTTGAAAATCAATCCATGTTCTGTTCAGTTCAATTACATTAACATCCCGTTTTCAAGCAATACTAGGGCTATTTTTAAGACGGACTTCGTAATTCTGAGGCGCGGTCAGATGGCGAGAACGACACCTGAGCTGGCAACCCTTCTTCTAACGCTCGCACCACAAAAGCGAGAGGACGTTTCACTCTGACGGATGTAACGTACACCCAATCCTCTTATATGACGGTTCCTTTTTGGCATCTGATCTCGAACCTGCAAACATCCAGTTTCGAAGTCGAGACCTTACCACCAGGTCACCGCGCCCGAGCCTGTCATAAGGAGGATGTGTTTAATTTCAAACGCTTCAAATAAGAATGTTAATAATGTTTGATTCCAAACAAATTTCTAATTCATAACTTGATGTTCATGATTCCCTCAACAGAATATTTTAAGCATCAAATTGTGATAGACATTAAAGCCGTATTACTTTAATAGTCTTATACTTACTTTGTCTATTGTGTACATGAACATTCCTAATAATGTCGAGTACAATAAAGTCATAAGGTCATTAAAGAGGTATTTCCCCGGATAATAATTTTCTATTTTCATATTGCCTTTCCATTTTAATTTCTATGTACTGAATTGTTAACCCTCAGCTTTCACCAATGGAAGAATATCAGGGCTTTAAATATTTCATGAAACAAGGGAAACAATTTGAATTTTATTTGTAACAATGAAATGTATTGTTGAAAACAGCAATGAAGACCATATAAAAGATATGTTTATGAAAAAATAGTAAAATTAAGAGAAAAATTGCATTATTACGAAATTTGTGTCATTAAAAGGACAATTTTTTGAATTTTAAAACGGTATTATTTCGTTTGCAATAAGAGTCATGGGAATTATCAAGCAAAAACGTAAATTTTTATTTTAATTAATAAAAATTTAATTTAAAATTTCGTTGAACTCACTCAGAAGTGCACATTCTTATCTTTTGAAGTTTATTTGTGCCTAATTTGGTAGCTGTAAGTCAAATGGTCTGACTTATTAAGCGACAACACATAGACAGAAACAGAGATATTCACATTTTTCTTTATTATTGGTAGAGATCAGTCTTAGAAGGCGAATTTTCTGCGTTTGATTTTTTTAATGTTCTAGTCTAAAAAATTAAATTTCAATTTTTTTCTAGTGAAGTATAAAGAAATAACTGATACTTACGACTACAACAGAACAAAGACGTATGATTATCTCTAAGAAGAAATATTCTGACAAGATCTGTCCATACTGCTCTCATGCAGATAGAAATGCAAAAACCACATACAAGTCCCATTACACTCACAAGAAACATGGCAATAACTACTACAGTGCCCGGAAAAGGTTTTCGTGCTGAAAAAAGATATTCGCTAAATCAATGTGGGTTCATAATTGATTAATAAAAGATAAGATAACCATTCCATCAATGTGAAATTCTTACATACAACATACAAGTTCTATTACGCTAACAAGAAACATGGCAATAATAAATACAATGCCTGGTAAAGGTTTTCATGCTCAAAGAAAGATATTTGTCCAATCATTGTGGGTTCATAATTGGAGAAAGAAAGGTTACCATTTCAGTAATGTGAAATTCTTATTGTTCAAAGAAATATTACCATTCTACCTATGGTAACCATTGATAGAATGGGAATTTTTATAAAACAAATCTTTGCCATTGGATTTCTTTGAACAAAGAAAAAGGTAAATTATAAGAGAAAGTAGTCATGTGACCTCACTTGATTTGCAGATGTTTGTGTGTACTTTCTTTCTTAAGCAATGCAAATTGAGTATTTAAATCAGTATTTACATTACATATATAACTATTCACATTTTAGTTATTAATAATAAGGCTATTAACACTAAAAGGTATAGACAGAAGAACGAAATACAGAAGAGCACCACTATTTTACAAAATCTGACACACATTGACATAAGAATTATGATGAAATTATAAACATTCATATTAGTAGTTGCATCGTAGTGGTCTCCAAATTAGAAGCCGAAGAAGTCCTTTTAACCGACCCATCGCAAATATTAACCGTTTGCACACGGAAAAATAATTCGATGCCTAATTATTCACTTAATACAAAGATTTATTTATTGCTCTGTAAAATAAATATACATAATTGTTTTAAGTAGAATTTCTTTGAAAAATGAATCTTTCTACCATTCTGCAGGCGTTTTTAACAATCAAAATTAAAAATTAAATAAATAAAACGTCAAAATGATGCACCGTCTTGAATGGTGAGTGAGAGGCACCATCCGAGTGCAAAGGGTTCAAGTAATAGTATAGCAATTTGAATTAACAGTATATTAGTAGAATCAGTACATCCGGGTTCAAACCAGATTATGAGGAACTTTTAGAAATACATTCCCAATTTCCTTCAATGCATGAGTATAAAAGATTTTTAACAGCATTTTTTCTAAATTTTCATATATTTTTATAATAAATTATATTAACCCATGAAAATACAAATTATAAAATTAAAAACAATTTTTTTCTTATGAAATTAACTTATAAAGAAAATATTTTTTGAAGCAAAAGCGTTAAGAGTAGGATACATTGCATTTAGAGCGCGAAAAGACTGCTACATCTAAAACACAAATGAAATTAGCCTAATCAGAAATAAACATTAAGCTGAAGTTACATAAGAGGAAAAAAAAAAGAAAAAAAGAATTAGAAAAAAAAAGCAAATGATGAATTCAGCCTGAAGACTTTACCAAGGGTCACCTTCAAGCAGGATTCAAATCACGGATTTTTTTTTCTATGAGAGGTCTGTTTTTAGTCTTTAGTCCAATTATTGACCCTTTGTGATCCGGAAATTCCAAGAAAGTGAGGTATTTAGAAGACAAGAATTAGTAATATAAAACAATGGCATTAAAAGCAGACATTGAAAAACAAAAATACTAACTTAGTAAATAAATTATTTCAAAATATTAAACTCGAATCTAAACATACAAAATTGAATATAACCATGGCAAAATACTATAAGACAAAGAGACAAGAAATAGCATCAATATAGTCTCTAGTTTGTAAGATCAATATAGTCTTATAGTATTTTGCTGTGGTTGTGTACATTTTTGTATGTTTAGATTTGGATTTGATTTTTTGAAATAATTTATTTACTAAATTAGTCTTCTTGTTTCTTAATTTCCGATTTTAATGCCATTGTTTTATATATACTATTACCTCAATTTCTTATAATTTTAGTTTCACGAGGTGTCAATAATTAGATTAAAGCCAACCCCTTACAGAAAAAATCTTTTGTTTGAGTCCCTGTTTGAAGGTGACCCTTGGTAAAGTCTTCAGGGTGGGATCATCATTTTCTTTTTTACTTTTTTTTATTCTTTATTTTAATTTAAGCTGAAGATTAATGTTTATTTCTAATTAGCTTATATTTATCCACTAATTTTTTTTACACATTCTTGTTTATTTAATAAAAGTAAATACTGACGGAAGATACTGATGCAGTTAAATAAATTTTTTAGTGTCATTACGATAAATAATAGGGTTTAAAGCAAAATACAGTTTCTAAATATACTATGGGTGCTGAAATAGTATCTCATTTTTAACTTCAAAAATAAAATTTATTATTGTAATTACCGATCGTCTGACAATCGACTTCGTCACTAAAATCACCACAGTTGTTAATTCCATCGCAGACATAGCGGGCATGGATACAATAATTATTTGCACATCGAAAATCGTAGCATTCTTTACCTGAAGTTAAAAGAAAATTTAATAAATGTCTTGAGGTAATAAATTAGCACCAAAATTATGCAAAAAAAAGTTTATTATTTTCCTCATGAGAGCAGATTAAAAAAGTTGTAATAAAAAAAAATCTTATAATGCTTAAAAAGTTTTTCAAATAAATCTTGGGAAGTGAAAATATATACAATCATAACCCTATTAGCGCATAAGATCATTACATCTAATACTAGATGCCGGATAGATATACAGGATGCACCTAAAAAGAGGAAAAAGCATTTATTTCTTTAAATATTGCATTTCCAATTACAAAGTATTATTAAATAAGGTAGGGAATTATATGAATATACTTAGAAATCTCTGGTGATTGATTATAAAAAAACTTTTTATTTAGCCCATGGAGTGTAAAATTGTCAATTAGTAAGACGCTTTTTACATTCATTTGTGCACATACAAAGTTTTACGCTTCTGTCTACAAAATATTTAAGTAGAAATAAAAAGACAAATGTATTGATTTAGATCAGTTTTCAAAAATCTGTTTGATATTCGAACTAGTTTTTAGACATTTCAGGAATAATATAAATATCACAATACGTTGCTAAAAGAATGAAATAAAAAATAATGTATTTATTATCACTTATTAAATTTCAAGAAATAGTTAAATAATATATTAATTAAACCGCTTACAAAACTTGTTCATTTTCAATATCTATGGAAAGTTGCGCTCCTTTAACAACATTTGCATACACGTACATCTGTATTACGATGACAAGTAGTAAAATAATCAGAATTTCAAACTGTTATTCGTTTTGGAAATACGTTATTTTTAAAAAAATTTATATCCCGCATATGACAGAGAACATAGATTTTTTTTGTTGTTCGGAATTGTATTACTTCTCTAAAACACCTCAAATGTTCAATTCTTAAATTTTTTGTTCTTCACTTAGTTAAAATTATAACTGTCAGCCAGCAAAAATGAACAACAGTTTGCGTGAGTAACAAATTTCTTTCAAGTCATGATGAAGGAATGAACATTTTAGAGATTATATGCATATCACAATACATTATTAAAAGGACGAAATAAAAAAAAATTATGTTATCGTCGATTATAAATGGATGTATAGTAGTAGAAAATACGGATGACATTATAGTTAAGGCTTTATTTTGAGCAACTACTCCCAACGGGTTACAGCATTAGAATGTGCAAGTTCATAATTGTTATAGGTGGCGCTTTTGTATACCATGACGTAACATTCCGCCCGTCGTTGAAATATGCAAGATTTCAAAACACATTTAACTATACATTTAGCTTACATTTGCTTAAGCCAAATAAATAAAACTACTCAGACGAAATATTTACAAATGAACATCAAAATTGCAAAACATATACAAATTGTATACTAAACATCATAAATACAATAGGTTAGTATATACAATATATACAACTATCTTTCCTAACTAATTTAATTTCCAGAGTTATTCTTTATTGGTAAGAGACATTTAGTAAGACATAGATATATTGGTAAGAGACATTTTTGAAGTGGGGGGTGTAAAAATACCTGTGTTAGTTTTTAATTTAACAATCTAGCTATTGCCCATTTGCAAGGAGGCGAATCATTTTACTTTAACGATACTGAACATACGACCTTAACGTTATTTTTTTTAATTGCCACTTATTTCTTTGCTGTAAGTGGTTCAAATAGTCAATTTTCCCAGCGCTTCCAAATTGTTTGAACACATTTGGTAGTATATTGCCAGCGCGACAACCTATTATCAGAAATATCCACAATTTCCGGTTCAGGTATTGAAGTAATTGAGCGTTCAATGATCAAGTGTCCAGGAGTTAAAACTTCATATTCATTAATGTTATCAGATAATGGAATTAAAGGACGTGAATTAAGTATACCTTCAATCTGAATTACTATTGTTTCAAATTCTTCAATAGTTATTTTACTATTAGCTAAAGTTCTGTAAAGATGGTGTTTAAATGATTTTACTGCTGCCACCCATAAACCTCCGAAATTGGGGGAACGAGGGGGGGGGGAATAAATTTCCATTGGATTGTTTCTGAGGATAGGTAATTGGCTAAAGTCTCATTAGTCAGCCAAACTGGTTTTTTTAAGCGATTTAATTCTGAAGCTTCACCCTTGAAATTAGATGCATTATCTGACCAACTCTGAAATGCTACCTCTACGGGTGCAGAGTCTCTTTTAAAGATGCAATGAAAGTTTCAGTCGTCAAATCTGTTACCGTTTCTAGGTGAATAGCTTTAGTTGACAAACATACAAAAATCGCCTCATAAACCTTTGAATATATTCCTTTCTTTGGTTTTTAAACTTTATTTGAAAAGGGCCACAAAAATCTACCCCAGAATTTAAAAATGAACTTGGAGTTACTCTCTATGAAAGTAAATTTCCCATTAACTGTTCTAACACCCTAGGCCTTTGCCTAAAACATTAATATACAATCATGGACAATTTTTCTTGAAATACCATTACCATTTAAGGGCCAGTATTGTAATCTAATTTGATGTAAGAAACCTTGTGTACCAATATGTAGACATTTTTTATGTGCATGCTCAAAAAGTAACTTAGTGAATGTATGCTTACTGGGTGAAATTATTTGATGTTTAGATTCAAATGGCAAGTCAGAATTTTTAAATCGACCGCCACCTGTAAGTAATCCGTTTTCATCTAAGAATGGATCTAAAGATCTTGACTTACTAGTTTTGAAATATTTTTACCTTTATTTACCTTATTAAGACACTCTTTGGCTTTAGTGCTATTAAAAAACCTGAAAAAAGCTAATTATTCTAATTAATTTTATGAAATTATTTGTAAGATTAAAGAGTTCATCATAAAAAATTTGAAGGAAAGTCATTAATGTTCAGAGTCACAACACATTTTAGTACATCAGCAAAGGCAAAATCCTGCATGGATTGATTGTCTACTGGTTCATCAGTAAGTTCATCTGGACCAGAAAACCCCATTTTATTCCTTACGAGTTCATCTGCACTGCATCCTTTAGAAATAATGTCAGCAGAATTGTTTTTGCTACTTACATGTTTCTAATGGCAATCTTATGTGAGTGTTTGGGTCTCCGCAACCCTATTGCTGACAATTGTTTTTAGCTTATAGGGCTCTGTCTTGATCCACACCAAAACAATAGTAGATTCCGTCTACAATAAGATCGCATCAATGGGTAATTGCAGAATTGGAACTATCTTTTTCACTAATCTGGATAACTGCAACGCTGCACACAGTTTAAGTCGGGAAATGGTAAGTGACTTGAATGGAGCCACTCTGGATTTGCTGCACACTAGACTAGTTTTAAACTGTCCAGATTGGGTGAAACACTTTAAATAGACAACAGCAGCATAAGCACGTTCTGATGGTCAGAAAATCCATGAATCTCAATGCGAACTGCATTAGGAAGTAGAATAAACCTTTGAATTCTGAAGTTGTTTACTTCCGAGAGTTTTATGTAGAACCTTTTCCTTTCTGTCATTGCATCAGATAGTAATTTTTCATTCCAGTCCAATTTTATCTTCCAAAGTC
The DNA here is from genome assembly GCA_026543865.1 of Argiope aurantia. NCBI lineage: Eukaryota > Metazoa > Arthropoda > Arachnida > Araneae > Araneidae > Argiope > Argiope aurantia. The sequence continues at coordinate 444,068 of JAPMOR010119363.1, read as the reverse complement.
CTTGGATAAATATTTTTGCTTTGGTAATGAGAGGGCCTAAAAGTTCAAGTGTATCATAAAGACTCGCTATTTCTAACACAACTTCCCTTTTTGAAAAAGAGCCCTTAGGCTTGATCTTTACCTGATATGATAAGCGATCTTCTTTTGGATCCCAAAATGTACCTAATGTCTTTACGGAACTAACACCTTCTTTCGGAAATGAATAGGATGTGGTAGCAGAATCTGTAGTAAATTAAGAGTTATAAGCGACCCATTTGTGAAGTTCAAATCCAGCTCTTCTGAGTTCAGAAATCTGGGTTTGAAGATTTTTAGTATCTTCTAGCGTTGCATCCCCTGACATAATGTCATCCATGTAGAAATCAGAACAAATCACAGCTCCAGCCTTAGGAAAGTCCTTTTTCTCCTCATCTGCCAAAGCCCTTAAGGTCCTGGTAGCTGAAAATGGTGCAGAAAATGTTTCATAGGTTATTGTAAACAGTTTGTAAATCTTCACTGGAACATCAGCACTTGTTTTCCAGACAATACGCTGTAAGTCTCTGAGTGGGATAGAAAAGTATTTGTCTGTACATTTTTTTAATATCTGCACTAAATGCTTATCTGTGCTTTCTGAATCTACTTACTATGAAAAAAAGATCTTGCTGAATAGTACCTCCATTTAGTAAAATGGAATTCAGAGAATATCCGCTTGTTGTTTTTGCATTAGCATCAAAAACCACTCTTAAGAGAGTTGACGTTTTCTCAGATTTATATATCGCATGGGGGGATGGATGTAATAGTTCACATTGCTATCAGCTTCAATTTTAATCTCCATGTGTTCTAAACTCTCATATTCTTGCATAAATTCCTTATATAAGGTATCCATATTTTTGTTTAATTTATCCCAGATACCATTTAAGCCCTTGCTTGCATTTTCTTTGGAATTTCCTGACAATAATTCGGCATTTTCTTTTATGGGAAGCTGAACTATAAATCTTACAGTTTTATCTCTTTTCTAGGTTTTAACAAAATTTTCCTCACCATAAATTTCTTCTTCACTCTTTGTTATTTCTTTAGCATTAGTAGGCAATGATTCTAATTCAAAAAATTGTTTAACTGCTGTATCTAAATTTGGTTCATTTACGAGATAACAATTGGCTTGTTGAGGTAACTGAGGAAAAATGCCTGTAACAAAATAACCAAACTTTGTATTTTGTAATATTACATCTCCATTTTACAGACGAAGTTTCTCAGGTTTTAAAATCTCAAAAAATAGCTCACTTCCTAATAGTATATCAATTTAATCTGGTGTGTGGAAATTGAAATCAGCTAGATCAATTGAAGAGGGAGTATTTAATTCAGATATATTTCATTTCGATACAGGACCGGTTATTTTCGGAAGAATCGAACATTTCACCATGTGGGAAAATGAATAATCTCGATTTGATATTTCAATGTTAGCAGCGTGTTTAATAAACTGCGTAATTCCATTTATACCAGTTACACCTTGCTTTATAGATTTTAATTTGATTCCCAATTTTCTAGCTACATCTCCTCGAAGAATACATAAAGTCGAAGCATTGTCTAAGAACCCTCTTAATTGAACTCTGCAACCATCTACAGTTTTCACATAAATAAGAAGAGTGTTTAATACAACCGATTTATTCGCTTCTATCACCCGTTTAGTATCTCGGATTCAATGTCAAAGCAGATGCTTTGGCTTGTATGTTTAGTTTCGGTTTCGTTTCCGTTTCAGCATCTGTTTGGCTTTCGCTCGCCCGTGTCCTTGAATCTGAAGTGACGTGAATTTCAGCTGACTCATCATGTAAGAGCTAATTATGCCTTTTACTGCAACTTGGAATGTTGCAAGACTATTTTCATTTACATATCCCAGGGTGAGGTTTAACACAGTTAATACATAATTTGCTATTGCTAACAAAATTCTTTCTGCCCTCGATAGACATATTTTGAAAAGTAATGCATCTAAATAGTGCGTGATAGCTTTTGCATAAAATACAAGCTTTAGCATTAGAATTTTTATTATTAACTATAAGTGTTTTCGCTCCTTTAGATATGCTCGTATTTTGTAGACACTCGTATTTACTCGGAATGCGGTTAATACTTTCTAACAAAAAGCTTCATTTTTCTAGAAATTTCATCAAATTTTCAAATGTAGGAATTTCTGCCGTATTTAGAGAAAGCTCGAATTGCTTCCTTGTCTCTTTGTTTACTTTCTGTAGAATGATGTTTACTAGCATTAAATCAGATAGGTTATTTTGTTCTATTTTAAGAACCTTTAACGCTCTGATGTTTTTATTAATGCAGTCCATTAAAGCGCACAGTTCTTTAGCAGATTCGCTACGATTTTTCTCAAAATTTATTATTTCTAGTATATGAGAGTCTATCAATTGAAGTTGATTTTCCTAACGATCTGATAATGCTTTGAAGAGTGAGTGAAAGGTATCACTAGATTATTCTAATAATTTAGCTTCTCCTCTTAAACATGCACGGAGATAATACAGCCTTTGAAAATCATTTAATTGCTCATTGTTGCTTATTAAAACTAACAAATAAATTTTTAAAATTTGCAAAATCAGCTATTTTTCCAGAAAATTCTGGTAATGGAATTTCCGGAAGTCGGATTTTAGTTACTGCATTATCCTTTGAAATAGAGTTTATTTTCAATTCATTTTTCATTGAATAGTATTTTCAGACCTACCTCTGTTTCTTCAATCCGTATATTTATTTGTTCAATATCTTCTAGGATGCTTTCTATATCTTCCTATGTTTCAATACCACAATATTGTTCGGATATCTTGTCCAACTGTGCTTGCAATTTCCCAAGTTTCCTTAATTTCACTTCTAATTCCATTGCGTTAATGTCCTTGGAAGCCAACTTTTCGGCACTAAAAGTTTCGATTCTTTTCAGAATAGTTTTTATCGAGCCTTACAGTTTATTTAGTTTCTTTTCTGAAACCGCATATTGGTCATCGCTTTTTTCAACTTTTTTTATCCATGGTATTTGTTCCGGCTCGCTTTTGACCAATGTTATCATCGATTATAAATGAATGTATAGTCGTAGAAAATACAGATGACGTTATATTTATTATGGCTTTATTTTGTGTAACTGCTTCCAACGGGTTACAACATCCAATGTACAAGATCATAATTGTTATAGGTGGCGCTCTTGCATGCCATGACGTAACAATTAATAAGGAATTTATTGTCTCTTATTAAATTTCTGATTTTTGATTGAATGATGTACTATTTGACAAATATTTGTTTATGATAGTTTATATATATCGAAATAAATTTGCATTTCTAAAATAAATATTTCCATCCAATTTTGTAACAGGTCCCTATAAATTTAAAATTAAGTATGCCTCCAGAAATACTATAGACAGAAGTGTTAAACTTTGCGTATGCATAGAGGAGTACCAAAGAAATATTTTAATAATTGGCATTTTTACTCAATGGGACTCAATAAATATTTATCTTTTTTTGATTTTTTATAATCACCCTTCACAGATTTCAATGTGTATTTACACGATTTTCTACCATGTTTAATATAACTTTGTGATTGAAAGTATATGTATATGGGTACTATTTAGGAAAATAAATGCTTTTTCACTTTATATGACACCCCGCATATCCTAGAAATATTGTGCGACATTCAGTATATCTCGCAACATCATAATGACATCGTTCGATATCCTGAGGGGGGAGATACCCCGGCTTTATCCTGTGAAAATAATGAGGAGGGAATCCCCCACAATGGCATTACGTCATCCAATACCTATTGATTGACAAGACAGCCTCAGGTAATTGTGCGGATGCCGTAATCAATGGAAAATAGCTCCCATTATGAGCAGCCCATACACAAACCCTTTAAAAAGAAATGGGACACTGATGTTGCCGTTTTCTACCAACCAGCTGAAAAGTTATTATATTCTTTGTTCGCGCAATGTTTAAAAAAAATTATTTTTTCTTTTTTCAACCTACCAGGAAAAAATTATGTATTTTTATTTACTGATAATTGATATAAAAATATAGAGCATCATTTCTGAGCTTGCTTTTACTCTTTACTCAAGCGGGTAAAGGGCGACTATAGCACAGCAGTAAAGGTGATATTGGGAAAAGTCTCATCTCCGGGGTTTAGAGTTTCAGGTTCGAAACTCGATTCCGTCAATGGTATACTTTGTATGCGGATCTGTGTTAATGTTAAATCTGGTCACGCGTCGATACGTTAAATCTGATGTTGAATGTTAAACCTACTCCCGCTGATGTGACATTGAAATTTGAAAGGAAAATATTGGTTTAAGTGTCATCATCTAATTCAAAATGGCGTCAAAAATAACCTTTGTGTTGCTTTGAAACTGGAGGTTGATATTATCAAATTAAGCAGACGAAATTTTATGTCGCGTATATGACGATACATTTAATGCTCAAATAATATAATTTACAAAAAGTCTTTTTTACGAAACTATTTTATTAAATAATTATATTTAAAAAAATAATTAAGACAGATGTTTTCGTAAATGTCGTCGCAGGTGTTTTTCATCATAGAAGAGCAATGTTTTTTAATTAACATAAAACGTTTTTAAGAAATATAAGAATAATAAGTGAGTAATAAAGATTTTTACTTTTTTTACTCAGTGTTATCGAAAGAGTAAATCCATTCAAATCTAATGGCTGTCGACCTTTTTGCTCGGTGAAGTAATGCATCTGAATTTCTTTCCCATAAAACTGCATATTGGAATCCCGCTCGTTCTTTGAACCACACAAACCAACTTGCTTGTTTCCATCAGAAATCTAGGAATATGAAATTACAAACTTATTTGGATTGTTTATTCAAACATTAAATTGATAATAAGAAAGTTAGAATATATAGGAAACTTTATTTATTGAAAGGATAAAGCAAACTTAATTCAGAATGAGCGTTAAGTAGATTTATTAGCAGTAGAGCGTAATTTAGTTTACTATTGACATACCTAGATAATGTGCAGTAAAACCGCATCAGCGTATTCAATAATCAAGGTGAAACATTGAATGAACTTGATCGCTTAAATAAAGCTAAGAAAAATTAAGGGACTGCTAGATTACAGTTAAAGTGAATTTACTCAATTATTAACATGCTGAAATCTCAGAGGTATATATGATTTATAAAATCTTCGGTAATTTAAATAAATAATCATCAACAACAACTTTGTTATCATTACGAAACAAATAACCATGAGAGGTTTTCAAAGCTAGAAATGAGTAAATTTATTTAATATCTTTTAAAAAAAATGCATGTTTATTAGTGCACTAAGTAGCAAAGTATTATTTCATTTTAATTGTTTTATGTTTTTTAATCTTGAGGTCTATTATTTCTCACTTGTGATGTCGTAGGTAACCGAAAATTTAATTAATAAGTAACAGATAATTAAGTTTTGAAACCATTAAAACAGAATAATTTTTTCGAGAATATTTTACATTTAATTTCATTTACATTTAATTTAATTACATTTAATTTCATATAAGACATTTAATTTCAATAATGAAATCTAAAATAGAAAAATGAGTAATTTAAGAGAAAACCCTTTAATTGTTATTATTATTAGAATCTGAAAGAAAGAAAATGTATTTTAGTAGAAAATTTTACTAATCTGGGCTCACTTACCAGAAGATAATCTCCACATCCAGGTCGAAATCTAATGTACATAACGCTTAGAATGATGTCATACGAGGGAATGCCATTTATTCTTAATGTACAGTTTACACCCGTGGAATATGCGTATGCTCTTGTGGCTCTGAGGTTCTCAGTAAATGAAATTTCATTCTCATAAGGCTTAACAACTGTGATTTCAAAGAATTTCGAATCGTCAGGAGTGCAAAAATCTTCTGCATCTGAAATGAACAGAAAGTAGCAAGATGATGACGAAAGATTTTTTACGTTCTAAATAAAGCTTGAAGAAATAATCTTCACAAGAAAATTATGAAGCCATCAAGGATTGTCTAAAAACTGTCACTGTAAAGAAGTTTATAAGTTTTTATATCGAATAATATACAGAGTATGCTGAAAGATCATTTACAAATCTGAAGGGCATAAAAACAAGTCATTTTTTTCTCAATAGAATTTGAAAAGCAAAGACGCGGAGGGGCTCTACTTGGCCTGTTTGTTAGAGAATTAAGGAAAAGAAAAGGATACATGAGAAAAAATCCATAACTCAAATTTATTGGAAACAAATTCACAGCATCGCAACAATCCATTTACATGTATAATAGTATCATGGCGGCATGATGGATACCATCATGGTAAATAAGACTCAGTACCAACAAGAATTATTTGGAGTATTTAAAAGTAAATTTCAAAGGACCTGCTCTCTGCAGTGATACACGCATCATATATTTTTATTCAGGTATCTGGTTTTTATACTGTGGTAAATTTGTTTTACAATAAATTTATTTTGCACATTTTATCTGGTGCATGTTTTTTTTTTTTTTTACTTAATTTTTACTGATTATTATTTCTTACTGACAAACAGCCCTTTGCATTTCCTACTTTATGTTCGGTTGGAAAAGTGACTTGTTTCTGTATGCTTAACCTACCTTTAAAATCTGTTCCACGATTTTAGGAGCACCTTGTATTTGCAAGGTCTACAACGATAAAACATCTCTCTTCACTAAAAATAGGGTTTTTATTGAATTGTTTGCTCAATAATAAATGAAATCTATTGCTAAAAATTCAATATTCGTACAGAACACTGCTTAAGCCCTTTCATTTATCATGAATGTGCGAGAAAATAGCTCTCTTGAATGATCAGTAGATCGACTGATAGCACACCCTCCGTTTTTCCCCCAATCCCTCTCTAAAAGGGGGGAAAAGAAAAAAAAAGAAAGGTGGAAACCGTTCTGTCACCGGCAGTTGTTGCACGTGCGGTAAATCCTAATCGATTCTTTTTATTGATCGTTCCTTTCATAGATGTACAAAATGAACTCGTACCGAGGTTGAAAAGATGTCCAGCTGGGAATATGGGGAATAAATATATGGTTGGTTCCACAAGAGCAAAGTAGTCCCAGATTTTTTTTTTAAAATTCCTGCCTATGTTTTGACGAATATCTAGGATTCATTAGCCACTTTGTCTTTATTTGCAGATGAAAAGTGATTTATGACGCCACTGCATTTCATGTTGTCATTCATGGAAATAGGTTATTGGGTCTAGAAATAGGTTGTAGATTTGCCACTAAATATATGTCTTCCCTTTTTTTCTGCTTTATCATTTTCTTTTACTTAAATAACTGTCAAGGAATTCCTGTAGTGTCAGAGATTCCTTGTCAAAAATATGTTTGTGACTTTAATTTTGGATAACAGTGTATGATTTATCCATGTCGCTTCTATGCGCCTTATTAATTCTTCACCAATCTAGTCCTTGAAGTTAAAAGACACTGAATGAGTTTTCATGAGTCATGGATACATGGTTCTTTCCGTTTAAAAGAAAATAACCTGATTATACTAATACTTAACCAAATTGGCTTACAGTGATTCGTTTATCTCTCATTGGGAAGATTCGCACTTTTTATTACTGTTTCATACTTTACAACGCTGAGAAATAAGCTTGCTAATGAATCCCTAATCTAAGGAAACGAATCTGATAACTTTAAACGAGCAATTCTTGTATATATATAAATTTATTTCGTGCATCTCGGAAACGGCTTTAACGATTTGGATCAAATTTTATATTTAGATAAGGTTTATCGATAATCTTAACCTTATGTTAAGTTTATCTATATAGGTGTCTTTCCTGAAAAAACACGATTTTATTACAAAAAGCCATTTTTTATAACATGCTGACAAAGTCATATAGTGCTATCACGTAAAATTTATGGTGCTTGCATTGTTGTCATAGGTTGTTGATGAACCTGCTGGTAACTCAAAATTTTGTGAGATGGCGCTATATGACATTATACGAATACATTCGGCTCATATCCAGTAGCAACAAAGCAATTATTTTGTTAACCAATTCGAAATAACATGTTAAACTAAGTGCATTCATGATTTATTTTTATTTCAATGACCAGTTCATATGTAGGTAAGATTGAAAAATATTTATATGTAATTAGTATGTAATTCGTATCTAAATATTTTCTCAAAAAAAAAAAACTATCGAACGAAGGTCGGTAATATGAATAATATTTAATTTCTGATAGATGATGAAATTAACTGAAAAACGACAAAATTAGATGTTATATAATTTCAAATACAGTTAAAAATCAAACTGAGCATTTTCCCCTCTTTAATTCTTCGAGAATATTTTTCCTTTTCCTTTTTTTTTCTTTTGTTGGGGTTAAAAAGAGCAATAGCTACTATTTAATGGTAATAAAAGTTGAATTTAAAAAATCATGAAACTGCCGTAAAATTAAAATATCTAAAACTAAACGAATGGTTACAAATCAAAAATTTATAATAACAACTACTCTAAAAACAGCAAACTTTTCCTTCTGGATTAAAAATAACCAAAAATCACGATGAAAGACTGAAAACTATGAAATATGCAGTAAAAAAATATTTGAGAAAAGTTAATCAGTTTCAATTGATAAGTCTTTTTTACAGTTTATTCCCCTACAAAGTGATTTTTGGTCTCATCTAATAAATTGATGTGATAGCATAATCTAAAGATAAATCCTTTTTTGAATCATTGCATTTCTACATCATATTGCAGCTCTTTATTGCAGGTTTAGAACATATAAATTGCTGGATCCATTCCAGACTGTAAATTATTAGTTCGTATTTAAAATGTTCATCATTTCAGAAATATTCTTTACTTTTTCAGTACGGTTTTATGCACTTTATTATTTCATTCCTTAATTTTTTCCAAACTTTACCCTCAATAAGCATATACAAGCTTAATAAAACACTGGAATAAACTGCAGTTTTAGAGTCGACCTGCTTCTCTTGGTTGTTTTTAACTAAATATTTTTATTCAACTTACCTTGTTTAATTTTCATTTCAGTTGCGCATTTCCCTTTTTATAATCAATTTTTCTCCCATTTCCTGATGCTAAAGGTTTTTAATCTTTTACTTTTGAGTATTATCGATAACAATGTTATTATATATTTTGTTTATTTAATATTTTTCATGTTATTAAATAAATAAAATTTAGATTCCGCATTAGTAGTGCCATCTAGTAGTGAGTTTCAGAAACAGTGTGTCTCAAGTAAAAATAATTGAATAAAAAATTTTCCTGATGAGGACATTAATAAAAGCATGTTTCTAATTAAATTTATTATCTTTGTTATGTGCTATGTATTAGCTTGCACTGCATTGAATAACCGTTTTCTAATCTTTTCATATGTTGGATTCAAGGAAAATCTACCCCATCCTAAATGGCATTTTCCAAAATAAAAGTTTGATTATTTATGTAGTATTTCAATATGATTTTCAAATATAGAATACATTTATCACACACTTTAATGAAAAAAAAATTTAATGTATCTTTTTTTTAATATAACCACAGCGGTTAACTTTCTATACTATCTTAGTTTTAAAACTATTTCATTGTAAATTAACGTCACTTATTTGTACAGAAAAAAGGAAATCTTTTTAACTTCACATAAATTTAATAATCTTATAAATTAGAATTTTCTTTTATTCAAAAACAAAAATAATTTTATCTGAATCTACAGACGAAATACTATCATCTCATAATTGTTTATTAATAAATAAATTGACGGGGGGGTGAGAAGTTTATAACTTAATTTCATGATTTTCAATCTTATTAACAATTTCCATTAAGATGAATAAAATTATTTACATTAGACGCTTATTTGAAGGATGGCAGTTTTATGTTACTACTTAGTACCCATAGCGTCATTTAATAGCCTATGACATTTGTAATAATTTCTTATCGACCCTTATGGCTTAGAGATACATACAATTTTTAATGTACCAACTCTAGTAAAAACTGCTCCTTAAGAAGTGGATAACTTATAAAGCTTGCACGTAGCGAAATTAAAAGACAATTAAACATATTATGAAGCAAAATTATTACTTTTGAAGCAATAAATGATTTAATTTTGGATGGAAAATTCATTTATTTTAAAAAAGGTAAAGTTAATAGCGAGATATATTTACATACAAATTAAAAAAATTATCTCAAAATAAGAAGCTTTAATGCAATAGCAAAGAGAATATTTAACGATTACTAGAGATTTTCAGTTAAAAATTAATCGTTTAAAAATAGCAAATAATCTAGTCAAAATTAACTATTTTTATTAACTAAAATTAACCTTTTTAGCAAAGCAACATAGCTGAAATTAGGCTTTTTAACAAAACAACATAGCTAAAATTAAATCTTTCAACAAAACAACTTATCTAAAATGAAGAACTATACTCTTCATATATAAAACAATACAGTATTCTAAAACTACCAATACATTTTGAACGTCCAAAAGTTATAAATGATAGAAATTCAAGGCAAAAAAGACAAAATTCAGTCACTGTATATACAGACGGTATTAATATTATAAAAGGTTAATTCTCTAATCGATAAGAATATGATAAGAAATATAAAAAAAAATCAATAGCAAGAAATATTTACGTACTTACAAATTACACATTGCGTTCTCCCTGTAATAAATATTAAAATCCCTAAAATTGATAAATAAAGACGAAAATAAGAATTCATATTTGTAAAAATATATAGACACAATTCACAGTAGTTACATGCATAGAAGATCCCATTGTTGATATTGAAATTCGTATGACTACAAGATAAGAGTTTGATATAGAGGTAAAGTTTCTATCACAAAACGCACTGTTTTGAGAAGAAAGCTTTTTATCAGCTAACAAAAACTGAATTTAGATAAATTTCACACTTGTCTGAAAGGTAACAGGTAACAAAAATATTAATTTTATTGCTGCGTTCAAAGCATATCATCCATATCACGTTCATAACTTTTTCTATGGAAATAACATATCTTTTTTTAATTGAAATAAGAAATGGATTTCATCATACATTGTTTTCTGGGCTTATCTTTTAGACTTAAATAGATAGAATTTTATTATTTATTTCGAAAGAAGCCACACACACACACACACACACACACACACACACACACACACACACACACACACACAAAATTGTGACAATTTCGAGCAATAATTACCTAAGAAGCTCTCAAAATACAGACTTGAATATAAAAGTAAAGGAAAATGGAGGTTTCATTATCAGTATGTATTTAATAGCTATTTTTCTGAGACGAATTAATTCACAGTATCTTTCGAAATCTGAAACCCAACTTTCCTTATCATATAAAATTGTATCTTCATCATCCTATATTTGTTTGATCTTACCTCGTTTTCAATGAATGTTTACTGTTTTAAATACTTAATCTCAAAACACCTTTCATATTATTCATCTATATCCATTTATCCGGTTCAATAAATAATGTGCCAACGGACATGGCATAGTGATGATCTAATGCAGCTCGAAGATATTTATTGTTATTTTTGAAATATTTATCCCTGTAGGAAATCGACCGGATTTTTCTCTTGAAAATCCAGGGGGTGTTCTAAGAACCATTTGTGGATCACCTCTTTCGTATCATCATCCAATTAGAATAGTTGTTCTCTCAAAACTTTCTTCAGTTCAACCATGTATTGAAATCACAAGGTTAAAGGTTCGAAATGTAAAGAAATAACTGAGGACATATCACTGGAAATGTCCTTGTGAAGACGAACATTGTCATGAAGCAGACTTCAAGATCGTTTCCACTTGATTTTCTGCTGCAATGCAACATGTTATTCCAAACTCACCAAAGCATAATGATTAACTTAGAAGGTGTTGATTAATCGTCCTTTACTTAAGTTAGTCGAATACGTGAATTCTCATGATATCTGACGTTCATGTTTGAGTATTTTTCTGGAATCGTTATTACTTTCACCACATCATTTGCATGATCGATGCATCAAAGTCTTGTAACATAGCTCAGCTGATTATATATTGACCACCGCTGGTATTAATCTTTGATGTTACGCTATTGTGTTAAAAGAATATATTTTTTCTTATTTTCTTTCTTATATTTTTTACTTTTTTTCTCTCTGAAATGGCTGATTGAAGTTACGTAAAGAATGAATACATTGACCGCAATTACATTACTTAATATGACCCATAGAACTCGTAACTTCAGGTCATTATCAAATGAAAGAAAAATATCCTATCCGTAATGCTTTCACACCACATCAATGCGAGGACGTTTGACACGTGGTTGATTTAATGGGCACATCGCCAGCAAAGATGGTGGATTCCGGAGCTCGAACTCTAGACACTCCAATAACTAAGTTGTGATTCAGCCTGATCGTCAAAATTGGAAATCCGAAGAAAATTATGAGTACTATTTTGTTTACTCTACAAGGTGAGGAATATAATACCATTACATTCTTTTGCATCCATTTAATATCAACAAAATAGCTGCAATGTATTCAAATTTCGTTTTTTTTTTAATTAACCAATGGCGAGATATTTATTATCTTTACAAATGAAACCTATCAACTTCTACCTGTAAAAATAAATAGCCATCAATATACAGGGTGATTCATAAAGAAGTATACATTTTCCAGATGCTGTAAAACAGTAATAGTCAAAGACACGAACTACCTTAGAGGATTTTAAAGTAGATGTACTCTTAAACTTTGTGTCTCGCCCTTGACTAAAGTCACATAGGCAGTAGCATGTGACTAGTCAGTCGAAATGGTGGCGTCTGCAGTGGAGAAGGCTTTTTTGTGTGTGTGTGTGTGTGTGTGCGTATTCTTCAATTTAGCAAAACGGAATCCACAACCGTTGCGCAATGGCATTTTTAATCACAATTCAGGAAAGAAATTCCAATTAGAAAATCTATCTATCAATGGCATGAAAAATTTAAAACAGCGGGCTGTTTGCGAAAGGTATAAGTCCTGGACGACTGACTGTATCGCAAGATGTCGTCATTCAACAAATCCCGGAAAAACCAACGCAGAGGGTGAGTCGTGAAGTGCAGATTTCTCAGCCACCGTCTGGAGAATTTTGAGAAAGAAGTTGAAAATGATTCCATACGAAATGTAGGTGTTGCAAAATCTGAATGATTTTGACAATCAAAAGCTCCTTGAATTTTGTGCCGATATGTAACTTCGTTTTGAAAATGATGATTTTATCGATCACTTAGTTTTCATTGACGAACCAACATTTTATGTCAGTGGGAATTCACACAAGCACAATGTAACCTTTTGGGGAAGAGAGAATCACAAATTCACAGTGCAACACATGCGATATTATAAAACATAAAAATTATTATTTGTATGTTTTATTGATTGAATTAATTGATTATGTTTAATTGATTGAAAATTATTTAAATAAAATTTATTATTTTGTAAAAAAGTTAATTTCGAAACTTTTATTTACCAAAATTTGATGTGTAGGAGGACCCTTACAATAAATAAAAAGTGTTCCGAGGCATTTTTTTGTGTGTGTGTGAATTAGAGTCTTTTTTCCGATTATATTACGAGTTATTCGCAGTTTTTTTGCCCCTTATGTCTCTTTATAATCTGAGTTTCCCTTATTGTTTAATGTAAACATCACTCCGGATAGAAAATCTATGCCAAATTTTCAATTAATTTTTTAAAAATGTCCGATTTTGAAGGCATAGAATTAAACAAATCAATGCTTCGCTTTTTTCTACTAAGTTAAAATAAAGCAATCTTTTTTGTTTTATAAGAATGTTATATTTAAAATATCTCATATTAATACTATATTTGTATGTGATTAAAAATGCTACAAAAGAAATTAAAATTAAAAAAAGACTAATTAAAATAATATCAGTGTTAAATATGTTTTATAAAATTTTAAATTGCTGCATTTTTTTATAAGGTACACATCTACATGCAAACTCAGGACCCGTTTACTGAATGGCTGATAGCGGCTGAAGCCCAACGGCGTTTAAAATTTACTATAATTTTATTTTAATTACTATAATTATTTAAAATAAATTCGTCATTACTAGGATACGTTTAATCGTCATTAGGACAACTAAGTTAAATTATTTAATTTATATGCATAAAAGATGATGAAACAAAATCTGCAGATCAAAGTACAAGAAGGATACTTAAAGCTGAATCATGAAAAGTTTTAAAATCAACTCATCGGAATGGGTTATTTTTTAATTTTTATTTCAAAATAGATTTATTAGAAGAGACAGGATTTGTAGATGGATGTGGAGTTTCATCATTGGCTTCGTTTACATTATAACGCGTGGCCTCGATTTCGCTGTCAGTTTTGTGAATATGTTGTGGCCAAAGCTCGAAATAGGCCAGTTCACGAATTGGCCGGCCAATTCGCGATCTGGCCAACGTTGCTGTAAACTTACCGGCCAATGTCCTATCTTTTCTTAATTTCGGGTTTTGGCCAGCCAATTCGCGAAATGGCTTGGGATGATCGTCCAAAATAGGAAGAAAGGAATCAAGAGCAGATTGTTTTACACCCTGTTAAAAATGCAGTATTTAAAAATGAGTACTTTGTGTACTGTTTTTTTTTTTAAGTACAATTGTTTCAGAAACGAGTTCAAATATAAGTGACACCACTGAGTTAAAAATAAGCTTGTAATATATAAGAATATGTTCTCGTGTTATTCTGTTCTCATATTAAAGCCATAATAGAAATTTACAACATGATAGCATGAAGATTAGATTTGCGCCCTTCAAAATGAACGAATTATATCTTGAGCAAAGGCGTTGCGTATTGTGTGTATGAATACAAAGGCAAATTGAGTATTCAGTTTTCAATTACCTTTAAGGGTGATCCTAATTCTTTTTCTGCTCCATGGACCTAATGTTAAAGATCCCAGATCACATTGTCTCCCGAAATAACGCTTCAAAAAATATGAAATTTTTTGCAAAGGCAGATAATAAAAATAAGGGCTAATTAAAACAAATATAAAGGACAAATAGTTTTGTTATTAATATCATTTAAAGACATTTCTTTGTTGGCGCCAACTGTCGAATTTCACCTACAACATGTCCTTATTTATATTTTATACATGAATATCATTATATTTATTTACCGCTACTCGCCTTTGGCGACCAGCCGGTTCACCAGTATTAATGATCGCTAAAATTTTCAATTAATGTAATTTGTTCTCTTAGTAGATTTTTCTGCAAAATATTTTTGAGCTTCATATTTTGGTAGTTATATGATTCAGTCGTACTTTTATGTACGCCTTAAACAGTTCTGTTTCATTGTACTACTTTCTCTAAAGTTCTGTCAGTATCCATAAAATTTCTACTTTAAATTAAAGTGGAAATGTTAAACTGCAATCAATATAAAAACTTTTTATATTTAAGCTAACCATGTCTTTTTTTAAATATGAATATTGAAATCAGAGTCGTTCGGCAGTGAAATTATATGTGCACTGCAAAATAATTTATATAATATCTTAAAGAATTATTCAACAAAAATTTCTCTTATTCATCGTAAAATTAATTTTTTACTTTCAAAAGGACGATGCAAATAAAAATATTTTATTTTATTTCAGTCAATAAATAAACTTATGAAAAAATTACTAATTTTAAATTTTACACAATCCTTTGGTCCCAAGGAATCATATTCTGCCAAATACTCTTGACATCAACTTTTAAATAAATAAATAAATGTCCTTATCTTCTGCGATGAATTTGACCGATTTATTAAGTTTTTATGCATCAGTTTTTGAACAATCAACATTTTTATATTAACAGGCCAATCACTGTCGAGAAACCCTGCAGGCCGCCAGTTTTTATAGAAGAGTGATATTGAAATTTCATAAATCAGTCAATTTTAATGATTGATTTACTTGGTTGGAGTTCAATAATCTTTATTAAAAATATTGGTGTCTCAAGAATATTTTGTTAAATATGATTCAAACGGCAAAGGACCTATGCAAAAATTTAAAATTCCTAATTCCTAATAATTATTAACTAAAGTTATTTTAAATATTAATTATTTAGTTCCTTTAGACCATTTTGTTAGCAAATGTATGCCCCAAATTAGCTGATGGTCGCTGATTAGAATGATTATCCTAAGTATATTAAACTATGTTTACCTTAAATTAAATTGTTTTATTGAATTAATAATATAGGTATTGTCAAAGATCATAGAAAACTTTTCCTCCTTTTACTTTTCAGAAAATATCTTATTTCATTTTTTTTTTTCATTTTATACAGACACCTGCCGAAAATTACAATTTTGTCTATTAAATTTGCAATAATAGTTGATTTATTTTTTTAATTTAAACTTCTATCAATGTGATGGCAACACGTTGATAAAAGCTATTTTTTTTTTAATTTGACGTGCTCGTGCAGATTAAATTTTAGCATAATTTAATCTAAGCATAATTTATAAATTAAATATTAAACTCTAATTAAAAAAGTTTTAATTTGATGCTAAAATCGATTTTGTGCTGTAATATTTTCTGGTTATAGCGACAAAACGCCAAATCTACGCTTAATTTTTAATTAAAATTCTAATTAAATATTTTTAAAAATCGTTCCACGGTGCACATTCCCGACCTCCAAGGTATATATATGCCAAATTTGATAACTGTATGTCAAACGGTTTGGACTCTAGAGCGCCAACACACACACAGATACACATACATTGAGCTTTATTTATAAGTATAGATTATCACATTGGGCTTTGGCCCAGGTTTCCCGGCCACTTCGCGAAATGGCCAGCCAAAGTAGAAAATACAATATTAATTGCAAGTATTTCCGACCTAGGCCAAACCTCTTGGCCAGTTCGCGAATTGGCCGTAACAAATATAAAAAATAGCGGCTGACACTGACTCGAAGCCAGTAAGCAGATAATGGTTTGATCTAGTAATATTGGAATAGTAATATTAATAGTAATATTGGAATCTGCAACATTTGTTGAATAGAGATATTTAATTTATTTGCATAGTAACAGAAGCTGAAGCCTCTTAAAGGCAAGGTTGTACAAAACTTGAAGGTTTTTCAAGCATTTATTAGACTTTTGATATCAGTTATGGATTTAGTTTGGTTCCTAAGTTTCTTTTTCTTTGCAACTGTTTGAAAATCGGACAAAGACTATAAACTTGAAGCTCATTCAGAGTTTAGAACAAAATAATGTTGCTTAGTTTAAATAGTATATGATCTAAATGAGCAGGAACATAAACAGAATGATTATTTTTAAGAATAATTTTTTTTTTTTTTGTCTTTTGAAGCAGGAATCTCATATGCTTTGTGCTAAAGAATGGTCGTAAAAATGCATAGCTATTTCCAGATATATGTGTTTCAGCTGCGAATACTTATTTATTTTTAGAATTGGAAATCTGTTGTTTCGTTTTGGCAGCGATAACTTGCTTTTTAAATTGCCAGGATGAACAATAGCCGAAAAAGATGGTATGGTTTTTCTTATAGTTAGCGCGCTTTTTCTGTACATTACAATGCTATTCATCATGACCTTTTTCACAACAACAGTCACAAGCTTTGAAACAAAATCTGACGCTGCGGCAAGCAGTTTTTGAATGTTCAAAATGCTGTTAATTAAAAAACGAAGTAGGTTTGGAATGTAATATTTTACAGTTAATTTCATATACGGGTTGTTATTAAAATAATGGAAACACCTGTGAATAAAAGTGACATTTAAGAATACGCTTCGTGAACATTAAAATATAATTCTAGCTACCTTGTTTTTTTAAATACAAATATATCACAACAGTATGAAGTAGCTTTAGTGAAATTGTATACGTCTCAGATTTTTGCTAAACGTATAAGATGTCAGACCACACAGACTTTTAAAGAGACCAAATTGTAGAAGCAATAATAGCTGGAGAAAATGTGACCGAAACATCCCAGATTTTAGACTTTTCTTAGCATTTAGAAGGTGCCTGAAATGATAACAGCGTAAACACAGCGCGACAAGACAAGCTCGATAAAACAAAATAGTGGATGAAATGAGAAACTCAGTGAAAGAGATCGACGGGTATTGAAGTAGATTGTAATGTCTAAAAATAGCGGCAGTGCTCAATCATCTGAATTCTCCAGTGTTAATAATTACAGTTAGGAAGTATCTTCATAAACAGAACATTGACGGCGAAGCAAAAATTCCCAAGCCAACTGTCACAGATGTTGATGCCAAACGTCGTCTACAGTGATGTCTTAGCCACAAAACCTGGCCGATAGATAAGTGGAGTACAGTTATATGGTCAGACAAAATTATCTTATATGCGTTTCCCCACAACAGAGATGGTACATGTTTGGAAGACACCTACACAAGCAAATAATCGTGCTTGTCTCCTTCCAGCTGTCAGGCATAGGAGGTGGATCTGTCAAGATATGGGCAACCATGTCGCAGTTTTCTGCTGATCCAATCGTAACCCTGAAAGGAAAGACCATAGGGCAGTATAGAGAAGTTTTAGCTGACCAAGTTCAACCTCTGAAGCAAATTTTATTTCCAGAAGGAAATAAAATTTTCCAGGATGATAATGCTCCTATTCATGCAGCGGGACTTGTCCAATAGTGGTTTGAGGAACACGAGCATGAATTGAAGCCTTTACTTTGGTTCGCACAGTCCCCCTATCTTAATCGCACCACTATGATCTATTTTAGTGTTCATTTCGGAATCGATATCCTGCACTGGTCTCTCTTCCAGAACTTTCACAATATCTCCATGAAGAATGGTACAATATTCCTATAAACACTATTCAGTATGATTGGATTCCCAGGCGAATTCAAGCTGTATTATATGCCACAGATGACCCTATGTCTTATTAATAAAGATTCTCATATTAGTTTGAGGGTTTTCCATTATTTTGATAACCATCTGTAGCTTGCGTTAATGGTTTGAAATAGTTTTGAAGAATGGAATGCTAGGACTGCATGCATGTGTCAAGGTATTTCCCTCCCTTCGCCTTTTAATACGACGGACATATACTTCTTGTAATTTGAATCCAGAGTTATTTCTGTTCAGGTAAGAAGTTCACCATAAGAAACGTCGCCTTTTCAGGTGTTCAGTGTAGAATGTGCACTGACATTATTGAAAGATTTTTCAATTTTACAATTCACTGGGATTGCTTACGAGGGAAAAAAAAAAAAAAAAAAAAAAAAACCTCTTTAAACAAGTCTCGGGAAAGAAGTTCCTCGAAGGATATTATGTCCCCATTATTGCTATTGATGTCCTTTTCACCTGAAAATAGCGAAACAGTATGAAATTTTTCCCTTGTACTGGCAAGTATTTCATTATGAAAAAATAAAAAGATTCAAAACATTTCGTTTAAGGATAAATTTGTGGTGCTCATTGAAGAGTGATTTATTTCTACATATATATCGAATAGTAGATAGGCCTGATGGTACTGACCATCACAGGAAGGTAATTACTGACTTTGGCATTCATCTTAGTGCCATATAGAGTCTATACATAGGAAAGCCCTTCCCCCTAACGGTGATTATAAGTTCAAGAAATGACCCCTTCGATTGATCGCTCATACTAACTATTCAGGGGCTAGACATCGGCCAAATAGCTACATCGGGGGCCACCGGACTAATAGAGCGCCAAGCATGGCTAGTATATTATGCTATCTATGAGAAGCAGGAAGCAAATAGAATAGCAACAGCTTCTCATGAAAAGCTACCTCTCTTGTCGTCGAAGGAAGGACGGGGTAAAAATGCGGAAAGCAGAAGGCATAAGGGAGGGTAAATTTATAGAAAGTTAATATCCCCCAGAAACTTGGAGTTGGAAAATCCATGCCACCTAAAGAACTGGAATCCCAGAGGTGGGCGTTGAAGAGGAATTGCAATCAAGCAGAAAAGTTTTATGGAAAGTAAAAAAATTTGGTAATCTGTCCAACTAATCAATAAATTGACCAAAAAATAATTACTAATGGATTATCTAAAGCTTACATTCATTTTGGTTTAAAAAATAAATTTTTTACAGTCAGCAAGCATACAGGCTATGAATGCTCACAGATGTTTGTCTGTTATATTATCCATATAAATGAATACTTTCCAAAAACTGGTACATGAAGAAAAGTAAAATGGATTTGACAGTTTCTAGTTTTTTGTTTAAACAATTTTTTCATAATTTAAAATTATGTTTGACAATTTACCTCCAAATTTCAACAACAACAACAACAAAAAAGTATTTGTTCTAGCATTTAGAGGAGAACCGAAACCATTAAATTTGAAGTTAAATTCAAGGTAACTTTTTTACGCCTGCAAACAGCACATTTAATGTATGCCTCTTTGAACTCAGGAAACAATTGCAAAACGAAGTTAATCTTAGAGGCAAAAACGAAATTTTCGCTTGAGAAACGTTCAGTTTTGACTTGTAAATGAAATAAATGTTCTGGATGGTTACATTTGGCAAATTATGGCTAGGAATTTTAAAAAATTCTACTTTGGTGCCCATATTATAAGCTGAATCAGATAGTTGGGAAAAAATAATAAATATCAACGGAAACACACACACACACACCTGGATTTCGGGGGGGGGGAATCTGGAGCAAAACCACTCTCGCATAACTATTTCTTCAGGTATTCACCTATTTTCTTTTCAAAACTTGCATATTTTTTGTCGAATTTGACAATCAGAATATCAGTAAACACTTTGATTAAAATAATTAAAAAGAAGTTAATTCATTAATTCTAGATCGATTCTTAAAACATACAGATTTATTGAATTTGGGATAATTAATGTACTTTTTATATATTTCCCATTTATACTTCAATTACTGCACAAGAAAGAATTTTTAACAGTTCATCTAATATATAAAAATGAATTTTTATTTGTTCGTATTCTGTGCGCTGACGCACTGTTCATCCGACTGAGATAAAACTTTGCCAACTTATTGCTTTGAACCTAGAAAAATTCTTGTTTTTCACATGGCCAGTTATATGTTGGACAGCTACGAAATTGATTTAGTTTTGCTGAAGACGGAAAAAAAAAAAACTACCTTAAATTATGCTTGAATTATAAAGCAAAATAAATAAACAAACAAATATTATTTATATTTCTCCTTTTTATGCTATTCAACTTCATTGAATGCATTCATTGATGACGAGAAAATAAAAATCATTCTTTCTATCATTCCTAATACAAAATTGCTATTTCAAATTTCAAAAGATATTTCCTAAATTATTTCTTCTGCAGCAGCAACGCGCCGAGTACAGCTAGTAAATAATAAAAAAAGTTTTTTTAAAAAAAGTTTTAGATTTCGAACAGAGCTAGCTATAAAAATTTTACAAATAATCAATAAACATAACTGCTCAGAAAAACATTAGACTGCTCAATCACTCCAAACATTTAACTGTTTTCTTTTAAATTTACACATTATCCTCAAGAATATACAATTTTTTTCAGTATAACAAATGACCAAGTATTCCAAAATAAAAGAAGTGGACACATTCATGGAATGGTTTATTTTAGGGGTAATGTACAAAATATTACATAATAAGATTCATTTCCCTAAAATTCCTTCACGCAAATGTTCTTATTCATTTCACCGAAGTCCCTCAAACTGCAGAAAAATGATGCTAAAGAATTTCACTACAGGGTCTATGCAAAATTAACCAGTGGGAACCATTTACTTAGAGAAATCTTTTGAACAAGTGTAGGGTATTGACATTACTTATATATCAAAATGTCTCCAGTAGTAAAATATCAATGATGGCATTTAAACTGCAGCATTACCAAAAAAGTCTAATGTCAGCGATTAACATTGCTTTGGTACTCAGCGTGTAAAATTAATTATATTAGTAGAAGAAAAAAAAAATCTGAAAACAGTAAAATATAACTACACAATACAGTACAAAATATGAGTTATTTCCTAGATTCTACTTTATTTATTCAAAAATCTACAGTAAAAAGCCACGAAATAATTCGCTACGAAATATATTTCACAACTTTATTTAACGACAAAATACACATACTTACAAATTTATCATGCAGTTCCAAAATTACATGAGTATGTTCAATTTAAAGATGAGTATTTAGTGATAAGACATAAAATATTAACTCAACACTTGTTTTTCATGAAAACAGTTTAAAAGTTGATGTTTTTTCTTACATATTTATAAAATTCAAAAAGTGCAACATAATCAATGACGATATTTTTTTAAACGTTTATGTTATGTAATCTTTCAAGAATAAGTAACTTTCAAGAACAATTAAATTCACCTTTAGATAAATACAACAGAATGTCAAAAAGATATGATCAATTAAAAAAAGATTTAAATGCAGATTTTGTTAAACATTTTTTTTTTTTTTTTGAAGAAACCATGATTCAAAATTCAAAAGGAAGCCTCAGCTTGAAAGAGTTTAAGAAAATTTGAAACATTGTTCTGAATATTAATAAAAAATATTAAAATATATTGAAAGAATATACTATTGTAATCATGACTATCAATAACAAACATATACACATTAATATGAATTCACAGACACATAAATTATTAGCCATAATTCTTCAATGATTTTAGATCTTTACATATACCACTAATAAGAAAGTTTGCAATGAAAATGCTATATTCTTGACATCAACATCTCATTTTATTTTATGCTTGGATGAAAGTATACAGACATGATGAACTGAAAATGGCTATGAGATCTTTTTCGATGAAATACATGATATGTCAAACCCACCCGCCAAAAGAAATTGGAATATTCTACACGTGAAATTTCTTTCAGAAGTATCAACACAAAAATAATTGACTAGTCTTAAATAGAGTATTTTTGCTCACTTTGGGATACATTTAACATTTATTATTGTTTGAAAATGGTAACAAGCAGTTTCTATACTAGTGCATACTTACATAAATGTATATAATTACGATGTTTGGCAAAATATTATGTATATGCGACTTTACATGTATTTAGGTATTATGAATTATTATTTTTGTATTTCTTTATGATAGCTATACTGAAAGAAATTCCAGTGTTCACAAACACAGAAAAGTACGCAATTACATAAATTCGTAATGACCAAAAAGTCAAGGAATTTAACAGAGGAACAAAGCACCTAGTGTATTTTAAAGATATGTCCACATATCTTCTCATTCTATTCATTCGTTGCTTATTTTAAAAGTAATATCTATTTAAATTTAAAAAAAGATATCTTAGTATGTTGATTGTAGTTGACATCAAAGCAAGTATAATTTCTTTCATCGAAGTGAATGATTAAATTTTTAAAAGAACTTAAAATATTAGCATAACTTACAAAGTTATGTTTTATAATCGTACAAATGCAGTTGCAAACATATAGATACATTGCTTAATATATATTTGTTCGTTTCATTTGAAGTATTTATATCCATCATGCAAACGGCAAATAAGTATTAATGTTTTTATTTCCATCACATTATAAGAAAAAGTAGAATTACTTTGACGAACAGAGACACATTGACATGCATTTTATTTATGTACTACATATAACAACTTGATACAGCACACATATTTCAGAATGAAGAAATACCATTTGGTATGAATTACTAATACTACTAAACTCACAAACAGACATGAGATCTCTTTTGATGAAACACGATATATCACTCCCTTGCACAAAACAAGAAATTGGAATATTGAAGAAATAAAATTTCTTTCAAAAATATAAGCACAAATATATTGAAGACTAGTTTTAAATAAAACATTACTGTTTAAAAATGGAAACTGGCAGTTTCCATACTTGTTACGGAAAAAAGATATTGTCGAATATTTCAAATAAACACATATAATTATGATGTTCAGTGATAACATTGTGCATAAATTTTCAGAATACAATATGGTAGTTATGTGCAGAGAAATTCTATAGTTAACAAACGAAGATAATGCTTTTAAATAAATATGTAATGAACAAAAAACCGTGGAATTAACAGTGAAAAAAGCAGTAAGTATATTTTTAGAAATATGTTACCGTATCTTCTCTTTCTATTTTACAGTTTCTCGTTTTGAAACTAGTATCTATTTAAAATAGAAACAGTAGTTAAATATATTGTACTTTTTATGACAATTTGACGCCTTCCAATTCAGTACACAAACTGCAAGCAGTTATAAAAAGTTTAGTGGAAGCTTTTAAAAAAAAGAATATCTCATATGGAAAATTGATGTATTTTAAATTCTTATCATCCCTTCAAATTAACCAGAAAGCTGCGATAAAAATAAGTAAAAAAAGTGATGAACATGATTGGGAGTTTATACAGAGATTATGTGGTACTGAAGTATTAACGAGATCCACTTGATCCCCTACGTGTACGCCATCTACGAGGTGACCTTGATCTCGATCTCGTCCACGATCTTGACCATGAAATCGATTTCGACCGGCTGCGGCGTTTCGGCGATCGACGGCGGTAAGGTGCCCTAAAACAAAATGGAAAAATAATTCTGCTGCTTGGCTAAAACCTTTTTATCATAATAAAAATATTTAAGAGCTACCATATAGATTTAATATAGAGCTTTCAAACACAACCTATGATCCAAAAACGAATTTGATTTTTTAGAAACCAACTAATTATAGTAAGCAGACTGAAGTTCCTAAATAAATTTTTGGATACTACTTACAAAAATGCTTCAACAGAAATTATTTATATATACATTCTTAAAATTAAATATTTTCTAACAGCTAAAATTCAAATTTCACTTTCACTTCTGAGCTGCACACAGTTTTAGTTTTTTCACCATCTAAATTCGGTAACTTTTAAGCAGTAATATTAAATGAAACTCATACTACTATAATAAATACTTGCTCAGTTAAAATTCAATAAACCCTAAATAAGGGTACATAAGCTCAAAATAAGCTTTTTTCCCCCTGTCTTGCTCTTCTGAGTGTCATGCTCGAGTACTGGATTCTTAAAGAAACTTTAAAAGCAGCTAATAATGATTTTTTGCTTAATCATGACGAAAAATAAAGTTGCAATCTAAATTATTCTTCTGCTCCTTTTGCAGAATTTCTCAGAAATAATTTTTCATTACTCATTTCATTTAGCTCTTCAGCTTTTCACGCTTTATTATGAAAAGATTTCAACAGGGTTACCACTCAAATTTGGGGGGGGGATCTTGCGTTTTCCTTCTATGTACATTCAAAATACAAGGAAATGCGCGAACAGCCCTCATGTGCTTGTTATAATGCATTATGATTTTAAGGCGTGGATAAAGCAAGGAAAAGGAGCAACAATTTAACGATATTCGAAGTAATAGTATAATAAAAGATTTATATTTACATACAAAAGATTCTGTTTATAGATTATCTAGAATTCAGCAAGACAAAATTTATATATTAAGAGGGGATATATTACCACTCCTCATGCTCTTTAACTGTAAGTCACACAAATTAAGGACCCAAGAGAAATAAAACACAAAATATTTTTGCTATCATGATACAAATCACTTAATGATTACTTAAAAAAAACGTCCTTAACAAATAAGGTACGGCATATTTGGACAACCTAATGTACATTTTTTAGCTACTTCACTTTCTGTGAAAATATTTTCGATACATCATTGAATGCATTAAAGGACGAATGTGACGCAGCAAATTTTAATACCCATAAAAATTCAGATTTAAGTGTTTTTTTCTAAGCTAAAAAAAAAAAAAAAAAAAAATCGAAAGCAGTTCATTTTCGGACATTAGATCAGAGGTTTTCAGATTTGACATTTCATCTTTTATACTGATTTTAAGCAACTCATTATTTGAAAAAAAAATTCCAAATCTACTTTGAATAAACCGACTGTTTCTTGAATAATAAACAAACCGTTCAATAAACTCAAGTATGGTAGACTAAACATCACCACGCTGCTTCCGCAGATTGAATGTTCCCACAAGAGAAATGTATTCTATTCTTTCACTCAGTCATAGAAGTGTCGCGCATGCTCATTAGCTGCAATTCGGGAATCTCATGGCAAAAGAATATCTGTCTCGCAAATCTAATTTGGACTGAACTATAAAGAAAAAAAGGGGAAAGAGTAGAAAAGGCTCGAGTTTCCATATTAAATAATCATGAATGGTATTTTGCGTTTTTGGAAGCTATGACTTCGATCTATTATTCTTGCAATCTTTAGAGACCAGCATTTTTAGATGGGGAAAAAAATTAAGGTACTTAAAAATTTCCTGTACTTTCCCGGTTTCTATGAAAATTTTCAAATTTTCGTGCATTTTCCCACTTTTTTAGTCGATTTTTAAATTCCCCGTGTTTTCCAAATTCAGCCGGTGGCGTGGCAACCCTGTTTCAATAAAATTAAACAAGATTCAATACAGATTATATTTAGTAGATAATTTCATTTATTAAATAAATATTAATTAAACTGTAAAAATAAGTAACAAAGCTAGTAAATACCGAGGAGGTCTCCTACGGTCTCTACGATCTCTACCACCTCTATTACGATATGGTGAAGAAGGACGTCTGGACATGTAAGGACGTCTAGCAGGAGAACGTCTTGCTGGTTTTTTCCTTTCTTTTGGGGCTAATACAGGGGTAACAATAATTTTCTGGCCATCAACAATGCCTAGAGGGTTAAAGAAAAGAATTAAGACAGTTTGTTTATTATTAACACCAAATTAAAGCAAGCGTTAGTAACTAAGTCTAAAAATAACTATTGTTATGTAATAGTTAATGGCGATTCTTAATATGAAATTTGTACACAAAAATAAATACACAAAACTTTAAAGAAAATTCCTATTAACCTTGTTAATCTGAAAATTGAGTAGAATATTTCTTGTTTTACATAAGAACTAAATAAAATAAATAAATAAAATAATAAATCTAATTATTGCAGGTATTTGATTTTTCTAATACATCGGATATTGCATCTAATGAAATGAAATGAGCTTCAAATCATGTAGCTAATGACTTATGAATTAAATGCTTACGAATCATATCATGCAAATACTAGGTGAGTTTTCATACATATTCAAGAAGAATTTTACTTTAAGCATAATACATAATAGTCTAAATTAATATAAAAGTCTGGTACAAGAAATATACACAAACTAAATATATAACTAACTTTAAAAGCATACAATCAATACAGGATCAGTAATTTAAAAATATTGAAAGGAAAAATAATTACGGTCTTTTGATATGAAATTTTGCTTCAATGTTTGTACTTTTTGTAATGCTTTACATGAATTTGACTAAATTAATTTCAAGGTAAAAAATTTGAAAGTGGATCAGACTGGGTAAAAAATTTAGCCAATATTAGCCAAAAATAAAAATCACCAAGAACAATTTTAATAATATTCAAAATTTCAATACTTGAATTCATTTAAATAAGCTGAGGTTGGTCTGCTTAGTTATAAACTCATATTTATGATGGTGTTGCCTTGATAATTTCTCAATTTTTATACATTTCTCAGTTTTGAAGATTGTCCATAAAAATGTGACATAATGGGTTTATATAAGCTAAAAGAAAAACATTATTACTAAATACTAAATGGGAAAATTTCTTCTCAAATGTAAGAAATAAGCTTACATTTTTGAACTAAAGATTAAAAAAAAAAATGAAATACAAATCATGTCATTGACATGTCTGTGAAACATTTGTTACTTAATTACACAGATATGTTTGAAGTTAAGCAGAATTTTGTTGCTATAGTATTTCAAATGGCACTTCTCATACCACAGCAAAATGCACATAAACAGTACCTTCCTTTCTCATACACACAATGAACCTATATGATTCTATTAAAGAGATGACATAGCACTCTGATGCATCAACAGCAAAAGTGTTATAGCATTTTTTTCTGATATGGAATTTCTTGAGTATTATTTTGATGTCACAAGCAGACTATAAGAGGGCATTAAAATAAAGAAAGGCTTTTTTTAATACTAGCAGAATCTATGTAGATGCTGCTTAACAGTAACTGGAATCTTGGACACAAAATTTCATAGCATGTTCATTGCTACATGAATTCAAATGAAGAAAAATGTATAAGATATAAGTTCCAAGGTTTACAATATTTATAAGAATTAAGGAAAGAAAATAAGTGAGAAGTCCGTTGATTTAATCTGCAAAACTCATTTCTTCTGAAATATTAGCAAGAAAAATCGTAACACATAATCAAAAGTAAATCAATTATGAAAATCATCATTGACTAATCTCATTTTTACTTCCTTTTAATTGAGCTAATTTTCATGGGTATATGCATGACCTCAAGAGATAAAGTATATAAAAAAGATATGCTAGAGATTATTAACAGGGAGTTAAAATTACAATTCCTTGAAGTAATCTCTTCAATATACCCTTGTTATTATTTAAAATCTTTCTATTACAGCTGTTCTGCTCTTAGCAGTCAAGAAGTCACCCTCTTTCATTTTTTTGTAGTTTATAACTAAGTTATAGTATACATGCATGAACTTAGATAAACATATTCATTTTCTTCTTAATAAGGATGCATTTTTAAAACTGAAATATAAAAATTAGATGGATTAAAAATAAGCAACATTTATGATCTGCGATAATACTGATAATAGAATGCTCTGTAAATACTTTCCACAATAATCCCTAGAAGGTAATTTAATAATAACAGAAAATATAATGGGCTGTTAACTCTTCTAAAGGGAATGTCTAAATTGAGGGGAGAAAAAAGTCACAAAATGGAAGTGCTGACACTGTATATATTTGGAGACTCATTAATTGATGTGTGGTGCTGATTACCTAGTCCTATTACATGCTTAGCAAAATTTCTTTTCAAACTTCAAATTGTAGTGAAAAAAAAAAGAGCAAAATGAAAAACTGCTGCAGATACAATAAAAAAGAGATGACAGAATTAAAAAATACAACTAAAGATCTGCATAATGTAATATCCTATTATGGAAACAAACTAAATTTGAGAATACAAAAAGAAAAGTGGTCATAAAACTTATAATGTAATTCGTCTGATATGATTTACCTCCATTCATATGGGTAATAGCTTTATCAGCTTGTTCTACAGTTGCATATTCAACATATGCAAATCCTCTTGACATATTGCAATTTATTCGATCAAGAGGTATTTCTACGTTTACAACAATTCCATAGAAGCCAAATATTTCAAACAAATGTTCCCTGTTAATATTTCTAGACAAGGATGCAACATGAAGTTTGTTTGTATGCGGAGATTTACTCCTCCTTCGTCTGGTTAAAGATGATCTGAAATAAGACATATAAAATCAGAACAAATAACAAATGCATGAGCTCATACGAAAATATTATAACAAAATGCTTATGTATATTTGATTGAAAATAATAAAATAAAAATAAATCATTTTCAAACAAAAGATATTTTGAAACTTTGTTGTTAAATTTAATGCTTACCGTGATCGGTTTCTAACATGTTCTTTGGCTTTAGCTGAACGTTTAGATCTTTTTGCAGAAGATGAAGAACTGGATGAGGATGCCGATGAGGAACGACCTCCTGAGAGTGAAGTATTAGAAGAACTTTTGCTTGAACAACTAGTGCCAGAAGAGGTTGAATTGCTGGAGGATTCAGATTTACTTCCTGATGTGCTGAAAAAATTACAACAAATAAATATTTTTATTCAAGCAAAAATAACTCCAAGATATAAGATGATGATGCAAGAGAGAGGGGCAAGCTAGAGCCAAATAAATATAACAAATTACTCATGTATTTATTAAACCTTTTTTCAATTTGGTGAAGAGGGCTCTAATTATAATCACCAAGTACTAAATTAATATTTGAATAAAATTTCTGAATGAAAAGTGATTATTTAGATGCATCGTTCAATACTCCAAATCAATCTAATATTCTTTAAAAAATTAATACATTTCTATGCTAAATGTTTTGGTTTAAATAATTTAATAAATAAGATTGAAAAAGAGCGTTCTCTTACCCAGAGCTACTGGCACTGCTACGGGATGAAACACTGTCTTTATTTTCCTTTTTACTTTGAACTTCCATATTTTTGCGAGTACTTTTCGATTTAGAACCGTTGTCTTTTAATCTTCTCTTGGATAAAGAATTCACCAATCTTGTAACATTGGCATTACTTCTTGATTTGAATTGCTGTTTCTCAGGGACACTGAAACACATACATAATCTACTTGTCTGTACAGATAACATATTTATTTACAATATTTTGTGACACTTTTTCAACACTTCAACTATGGCAGAAACATTTTCTTATGCATATAAATATCCCAAAATGTCACTCGCATATAAAACTGATTAATTTATATAATTTCTGAAACTCATGTTACAAGTTTATTCTTCTTCCTATAACAAAATTGTTATCTTTCGAAAAACAACAAAGTTTAAATTT
Organism: Argiope aurantia; assembly: GCA_026543865.1. NCBI lineage: Eukaryota > Metazoa > Arthropoda > Arachnida > Araneae > Araneidae > Argiope > Argiope aurantia. Next base: position 413,839 of record JAPMOR010119363.1, on the reverse strand, counting down.
AAAAAGAAATTCGTGCACTCCATCTTAAATCCAGTAACTTAATTTTTTAATATTTTTTTTTTGGGGGGGGGGATTAGGAGTTTAAAAAAGAAACACGAACAATCCCAATTTTTAATTCAATGTATAAGTAATACTTTTTTTAAAAAATGATAATGACTAAGTGAATTAAAAAATTTAAAGCTAGGGTAATTTAGTAAAGATAGATAATTTAGTCCCTACTATGAAACGCTTTCAAAATTCAATCTATATAATTATATACAATAGTAGCTAATGAAAATGTACAAATTTCATTTCTCATGAGTATAGTATTATAAATTTAATTTTGGGCAATTGATGCTGTTGAAAAGAAGGTAATTTCGATTGATTTGTTGTTGATGTTATTTCTAATGGCACTTGTCATAGACAAGCCCACTGAGTTTAGAAGTCAGTGATTTTAAGCCAAGGGTGCGTCTCTTGTTTTTTTCAGTAGCGCCATATAGGGCCAAGAGTACGACTTAGCTACACACACGTCACAACCATTTTTACGAGTCGGACTTCATTCATGCATTTCATTCAGTCATCCACAGATCGTAATTTAGACCTGAATCAAAAAACGATCACCCCTGATCCAGTACCCCCAATGGTATTACTCTCGATATGGAGGACTTTGTGACCATGACGAATTTATACGTGCGCCAGTCAACACCCACCCACGGGGAGTCTTCGGTCGGCGGGGTTCGAACTCACAATCCAAGGGACGCGAATCCGACACCCTACCAACCAGGCTATCCCGGCCCGCCGATTGATTTGTAATAGTAATGAATGCTTGTATCAACATTTTTCTATTGCATAGTCTTAGTGTACAAAAATAGTGTGATATAATCAAATTTAATGTAACGTAAGAATAATGTAGTAGTTATGCAGCATCAAGTGGAATATTTGGCACATGAAACTGATTCAAATAACTATCATATTACCGCTTTTTGATAACTAAAAAAACAGCATGAAACTAGAGATATGACGTAAAAACTCAGGAATGGAAATAAATGAATCTCATCAATAAGACGACACGACATGAATTTGAAGAAGGTTTCTCAAAGCAAGAAAGAGGGTGTAAGGCAATTTTGATAAGTTGAAACGAAATTGAGAAATCGACTCTGATGCAGATAAACAATTAAAAGATGGTTGGCTGTCTAAATATGGCCCGATCTTCTCCCTCATAGAAAATCCTCTCTTGTTAAACAGAATGAGCATCGAGTTCAGAGAGCAAAAATGGATCATAAATGGAACCAAATTGGAAATAATGGAACCAAATTGATTTCAGATGAGACTACATATAGCTTCAACACATGTGAAGGAATGTAATATGCCACTTACAAGGTGTCCTGAAATAGACTGACGATTTTCCAAAAATGATTAAAAAACGTTTAAGGTTAAAAAAACAATTCTTGCAGCAAATTCATGAGACATGGTATAAATTTTTCCTCCCACAGATTTTGATTTTACTTCAAAAAGTTGTCGATGGATGATACTAGTGCTGTGTCGATTTTCGATTTATCGAAAAAAATCGATATTTTTGAAAAACGATTTTTTAATACCAGTTTTTGAAAAATATCGATCTATCGAAATCATGATCATGAATAATAAATAGTTCACGATGAATCGCGATACAATAAATAGAGATTCACGATTTGCGATTTCGATTTGGTTATTGTTTATTTTTGTAGTTCTTAATTCTTTTTCACCTTCATAAAGAATTTTTGTTAATATTTCTATACATGCTGTCATGTTCTAACCTATAAAAATACTTGTTTTAAGGATGTCATTTTGGAATGAACTGTTTTCTGTTCCCTAACTGAAAGAAACCAATATGGAAAAATAATTGGTTATCAGAAGGCTGTTGAACTATCCTTTGTTTAATTGCTAAATATTCATCTTCGGTAATAAAAGCAAAAAGGATTAAATCAGATTAAATACACAATTTTATTCGCAGCTCACAGTTTATCACTCAAGTATACTCGCATACCTCCCGTTTCGTCTGGCGGCTGAATTGCTTGCTGAACTCCTTTCAAAATAAGTTTGAGTGCTCGATCTGTCTTGATCAAACTCCCGATACTTATCGAATTTTTAAATGCGTATCGAATTGCCGGTACTTATCGAATTATCAGCACATATCGAATTGACGATATTTATCGAGTTTTCAATACATATCGGATTTCCGATACTTATTAAACTTTGCATAATTTCGAGATTTCGATAATGATCAAATTTTCTTGACTATCGAGAATCAGCTGAGGCAATGTTTTACATTTTTTTTTTTTTTTTTTTTTTGATTTCAAGGCATTGTTTTGCATATCGATGGAAAATATGTGTTGTTGCTATTTTCTTTTTAATCCGCATGCTTTTCTGTAGTATCCGCTGTAATATTTCGTAAAGTGTATAATTTTTCTTGTTTCATATCTTTAAAAATGCTCTTTTCCAATTTCATTATATATTTTTTATCACAATATATTATTTTTTTTATTTAAGATTATTTTTAATAGATAAATTTTATTACGCCAATTTATTTCACTTTATGTGATTGGATCATCTACGGTGCTTTTTTGAAAGTTTCACGCTGTTTAAAAGTTTTTTTTTATTTTTTTTTATTTTCAAATACAGAGTATTTTGAATTAATTTAAAAATTCCTGCATTCAACTAATTTAAGAATTTTTTTTGTGAAATTATTATTTTTCTGTTTTTAATGTAAAAATATTTTAAGGTGATTTTTCAATCTTTTAACTGTTTTTTTTATATAATGAGTTCTTTAATCCCCTCCCTTCATTTTAATTGTTGACAGAATACTTAGAAATAAAAGATAATTAGCTAGAATTTTAATATTCAGAAACACAGCGTTGTATTTGAGTGTTGGCTATTTTTTCACTGAGTTTATATTAATGATGATATATAATGGCATATTTTTCTTTTATTTGATCATGATCAAGACCTTTTCTAAACTTTTTAATGTATTACATCATTCGTTCATAGATAAATTTACCCTCCATAATATATGTTATTAATGATTTACTCATTTCGGAATTACTATTTTTCGTCTTTTTGAATTTTGAAATTGTAAATTGAATGATTAATTTTAATTACATAACATACCGATAGTTAAAACTGTAGTGCTTATTTAAATTAAATCTGCCAATAATAATATCAAAATAAGAATAAAAATTTGTGTAATTCACATACAAAATTAATTTTCCAAGACATCAGATTTTGAATTCATGATTTATTAAAACTACTTAATTTTACTTGTTAAAGGCATTATATGCCATTTCCCCTTTTTTTTGTTTTAATTTTTTTATGAAGAATGAAAGAAACTGATTTTTTTAAAAGTCAGCAGTAAAAAGAGTAAAATTTAAAAAAATTATAATATTGAAAAAACGCAATGTTATAAACTGTAACATGCATTGCTTAGGCATTGACACACTTTATCAAAGGG